>ML315061.1:0-121235 GCA_005239505.1 Nicotiana paniculata
ATGAGAAATAATGAATTAAACCCGTGTATAAAAACACATTGAACAGTGTTTTCGCACCTGCGGTCTCGCACCTGCGAGCAAAGGCTAGCACCTGCGGAAATGGACTGGGGAGCCTGGGCCCACACCTGCGGAGTGGAGACTGCACATGCGGCTCCGCTCCTGCGGAACTTTGTCCGTACCTGCGAGAATTGTCCAGACCACTAGGGGTCGCACCTGCGAGGCTTGGACCGCAAGAGCGGTCCCGCACCTGCGACTGGTCAACCGCACCTGCGGTCACACCAGAACAGGTGCACCAACAGCTATTTCAGTAGGTTTTTGGCCTCGTGTTGTGTCCAGGAGGCACTTGGGCCCACCCGAGCCCCCGTCCAAATATACCAACAAGTCCCAAATCATAATACGGACTCACTCGAGCGTTCAGAATACCCAAAACAATGCTAAAACTCAAAATCACACCTCAAAACCCCAAGAACCAAACTTAGGAACTATAAGTTTTCTAGACTTCGCTAACAACGCGTCGAACCGACCTATACAACTCGGAATGACATCAAATTTTGCAGGCAAGTCATAAATGACATAACTGAACTAATTCCAATCTCGAAGTTCCGTTCGGACCTCGATAACACAAAAACAAATCCCAAACCAAAATAGGAACTTAAGGAACTTCTTATTTCAATATTGGGCGCCGAAATTCCCCCGAATCATCAGAAACCCATTACGAACATACGCCCAGGTCCAAAATCATCACACGAAGCTACCGGAATCGACGAAACTCGATTCCGAGGTCGTTTACCCAAAATGTTGACCGAAGTCAAACTTGGACTTAAAGGCTAACATTAAGGAACCAATTGTTCCTATAGCACTCTAAACACCTCCGAATCCCGCACCACCAGTTCCCGCAAGTTATAAATCATAAGAAGCCGCTATGGAAAGTTTCATTTAGGGGAACGGGGTCCGATAACGCAAAATGACCGGTCAGGTCGTTACAATTGAGGCCATTCTCGACCATTTCTCCTATCTTGATTGCATCAGCAAAAGGTCTGCCCATTACGAACATCATATTTTGAAAATAATCAGGATCTTGAGCCTGAAGGAAGATAGTGATTATCTCATGGTCATCAATGGGTGGCTTAACTGTAGATGCTTGCTCTCTCTACCTAAAAGCATACTCCCTGAAGCTGTCAGACGTCTTTTTCTTCATATTGGACAAGGAATTGCAATCTAGTGCAATATCAATCTTGTACTGAAATTGTTTGATGAAGGCATGGTCCATGTCGTCCCAAACATGCTAGTGAGAGGTATCTTGGTTGATGAACCATTCAGAGGCTACCCCTACCAGACTCCCCCCAAAATAAGCCATCAGCAACTCTTCATTTCTTCCTGCAACCCTTAGCTGGTTGCAGTACTTTTTCAAGTGGGCGATAGGGTCACATGGTCCATCGTATTTCTCAAATTTTGGGGTCTTAAAACCTGGTGGCAAATGGGTGTGAGGGAACATGCGTAGATCACTTAATGAAACAGTTTTGTGAACACCTAGTCCTTGTATGTTCTTTAGTTCTGCTCAAGACTTTTTATTTTTCTGGCCAACTCATCTGGCTCAACCATCATGGTAGCATTTTCAGTTTCTACAGGTGACTTGTATTGAGAAGTCTGATTGTATGGAGCCGAGACCCTGAAATCCATGTTTGGAGAGTAGTATTTCTTATCGTAATCATGAGATTAAGGATCATTATTTGTCTTCGTCACATGAGGTGGTGGCGAAATTGTATGCACAGGCGCACCAGATACCACGAGAGGTGTGTTCCTAACCGGTGCGGCAGGAGGCTGCACATTAGAGGTACTAGGGCCGGCATGGAAGCTGTAGTTTGGCACATACCCTGGTGGTAGAATGTGATCGCTCGTTGCAAGCAGCGATGGTTGAGTAGCATATGGTATGGTGGAAGTTCTCTCAGATGGACCCTGAGGAGGAGGCTGACCAGAGACCCAAGCTTGATACACACCAGTCAGTTGATGTTTCAATCTTCTTACTTCCTCCGACTCTTGCTCAACCAATTGACCCTAAGGGTCATCACTTACCAACCCGGTTTCATCATTGTTAGCCATCGCTACCTTCCCCTTAGATCTGGTAAAGTAATTGTGTGTTGCTAGTTTCACCACAAACCGACCACCTTAAGCTTACCATATAAGAGGCAACAAACGTGTTAGGATTAAGCATTTTACAAATACGAATCACACGTAAATTTGCTATGCTCCTACAATTGTCACCGTCTCTAACATGTTTTTGGAAGGCTTCACGTTTCGTTCCGGCTTATAAAGTCGCTGCTTATTGACGCTCTTATGTATTCCTCTCTTTTTTTCACTTTTTTTTTACACCTCACCTTATTTCAGAGCCGTTGAAAAATATTTAGATCGAACCTTTTGGGGGTTGCCTAGGTATCATGTCGCCGCATGAATCAAATCATTACGTAGTTCAGGAGAATCAGGAATAAATAAATAAACTAACTCTTTTTTTTTTTACACATATACAAGCGGACCACGAACGCTCCTAACAAGGAAAATATTTTTTAATTTTTTGTAAGGGAATGGTTGAAAGAAAGAAAAAAAAATGGTTTTTTTTTAAAGAAGGAATTCCACTGAAATAAGAAAATATTTTTTGAGTTTTGAATTTTTGCCGAATGAAAAAATCTCTGGATTCTGAGTTTTCTTTTTAATTTCAGAAAGAAAAACTTCTAAAGAAGAATGAAAATATTTTGTAATTCAGTCTATTTATTTTTTTGAAAGTTCCAGATTTGACGTACCAAAGATAGATTTAAAGGAAAATATTTTTAGATTTTTTTGGGAAATGTTGAAAAAAAAGACTTCTAAAGAAGAAAGAAAATAGTTTTGAACTTCTTTTAATTTTTTCCTTTGAATTTTCGAAAATATTTTTGGACTTTGAGTTTTCTTTTTAATTTCCGGAAAGAAAAACATCTCAAGAAGAATGACAATGTTTTGGAATGAAATTTTTTTATTTTATTTCTGGATTTGATGTATTAAAGATTAAAGGAAATATTTTTGGATTTTTGAAAATTGGTGGCCGGACCTGATAAAGGTTGCCTACATATCTCACATCCTGTGAGAATCAAACCCACGCAGTTCGGTAAAATCATCTAGTTTCTTTTTTTTATTTTTATGAAAATTAATCTTTTACACCTCACGCCAGAGTATTACAGAATTTTAGTAAAAAGTATTATTTATACTAAACTAGGAGAATGACTTTTTTTTTAGCTCAACTTATTTTCTAAAGCCGGTCAACAATGCAAGCAAGCCTTCCAAAAAATGTGGCAAGTAGCACATAAATGAACATGATGGTCTCAAAAAGGATAGCTTTCTTATACGGACCCTCCCCCTGTGCCGAGTTTCGCTAAGTCAAATGCACATGATGCAACAAAACGATCCTACTTGTAACGACCCGACCGGTCGTTTTGAGCTCTAGCGTGCCGTTCAGCTGTTTGAAGTCGTGGAGCAGCTCCACTTCAGGTATTATGACTTGTAGGTGTGGTCGGATTTGAGTTTCGGAAAGTTTAGAGTTGATTTGGAAAGAAAATTCTTATTTCAGAAACCTTAAGTTGGAAGAATCAACTAAGATTGGAATCTTGAGTAAACAACCTTCGAATCAGGATTTGAAGGTTCCTGCAGGTTCGTATGATGATTTCGAACTTGGGCTTATGTTCGGATCGAGTTTTGGATAACCTGGGAGCGTTTCGATGCATAATGTGGAAGTCAACATTTTTGAAGAAATTTCCTAAGTTTGGCTTGAAGCGCATTTCACTGATGTTGATGTTCGTTTGGGATTCCGAGTTTGGGAATAAGTTTGTATGGTGATTCTGGAGTTGGGAGCGCGATCGAAAGTGAATTCGGATGTCGGGAGGTCATTTTGAAGTCATTTGGCTAAAGATAGGAATTTGAAGGTTTTTGGAGAAATCCGACTAGAAGTGGAAATTTTGATACCGGGGTTGGAATGTGATTCCGAAAGGTGGAGCAGGTCCGTAATGTCGAATATGACTTGTGTGCAAAATTTGAGGTCAATCGGACGTGATTTGATAGGTTTCGGCATTGGATGTAGAAGTTGGCAATTTCTAAGTTCATAAAGTTGGGATTTGAGTGTGATTCATGGTTTCGATGTTGTTTGATATTATTTGAGGCCTCGAGCAACTCCGCATTATGTTTTGGAACAGGTTGGTATGATTGGACGGGGTCCCGGGGGCCTCGGGTGGATTCCGGGTGGTTAACAAATCAATATTTGAAGTTGAAGAAAGCTGAAGGTTGTTGTCATCTGGTGTGACCGCACCTGCGAGGCTTTGGCCGCAGGTGCGGCTAAGGGCGCCGCAGGTGCGAAATTGGGCTGGAGTCAAGGAGGTCGCAGGTGCGGGAGATTTGGGCGCACCTACGCAAGGGGACCGCAGGTGCGGAAATAGGCCTGGGCAGATTGTTTTTAAGCGAGAATTTGGACATTTCTCCATCTATTTTCATATGCTATGGGCGATTTTGAGGAGCTTCAAGGAGAGGATTTCGTCAAGGATCGCAAGATAAGTAATTTCATCACGTTTTTGAATGAAATACAAGATTATTACATAGATTTGGCAATGAAATTGGTAGGAAATTGGGGAATCTTAAAGAAACCTAGAAAATGGAAATTTAGATTTTTAGCCACGAATTTGAGCATGGAATGTAGAGTAAATTGTATATTTGAACTAGTGTAGCTATGAGTAGATTATATCTTCGAGAAATTTTGGATTACGGGCACGTGGGCCTGAGGGTATTTTGGTCATTTCATCGAGCGGGGTTGGGAAATTATATTTTGGAATTGTTGCAAAAATTAGAGTATATTTTCATTGGGTTGTCGTTGTTTGGATAGTTTTGGGGCGTTGTGCATCCGTTTAGAGTCATCAGAAGGGCTTGGAGGCCGGTAATGGAATTTCGGAGCGAGGTAATTCTCCTTTCTAACTTCGCGAGGGAGAATTGTCCCCCTAGGTGAACTAATTAAGTATGTGTTACTATCTGCGGGGGTTACGTACGCACGAGGTGGCGGGAGTCCGTGCGTAGCTACTATTATGCCATGTCCAGGTAGCCTAGGACCCACTAGCACGCCTTACCTGTTGTACCTGTGATCTTGTCTATAATATTGGACTGCTAATATAATCGAAATTGTAATCAAATGACTAAGGAAGATTAGAGTTTATTTTCCTAATCATATAAAAAGAGAATTGATTTTCCTTCGCGGGCAATTTTATTTCCGGATAAGGTTGTATTATTAAACATTATAAAAACTTGGCAAGTGAATTTCGAAAAAGGATTCAAATACTATTTTGTGGTTTTAAAGAGAAATCGGTCATTTACTTGAGTATTTGTGTTCCCGGCGTATTCGGGATGGATTGTTGATTGTGCATGTCTGCATGTGACCGCTTTGCAATTTACATTTCGCGAGCGGAGTGTTATTTCCTCCTCTCTCATGGGAGCGGGCCGTACGCCACAGCAGATTTAAAATGCACTTTTGGTACGGGCCGTTCGATCCTCGGCAGTGCACAGACATGATTATTATATTAAGAGGTGCACTTATGGGACGGGTCGTTCGATCCTCGGCAGTGCATAGAGATGATTATTATATTGAGAGATGCACTTTTGATACGGGCCATTCGATCCTCGGCAGTGCATAGACATGAGTGTTTTATTGAGAGGTGCACTTTTGGTACGGGTCGTTCGATCATTGGCAGTGCACAGAGTTGGTTATTATTACGGCTCAGGCCGGTTGTCCTTATCCCGTATGTGCATGCTAAATTGTTAAATGTTTTTCATGATTTTTTAAGTGATATGATATTTGGGGGAAAACAAAGAGGAAATTGTCTATTTAAGATATTTGGGAAAATAATGAGAAAGTGGTAACTGTTTGTTTACTTTCAGTATTTACTTGGATTTCAGCGCCTTATATATATGCTTATTTACTACCTTTACATGTCTATCGTGTTCGTCTTATGCTGTTAAATAAATTTTTGGACCCTAGTGAGTGTCTAATTCGACCTCTCGTCACTACCTCTCTGAGGTTAGGCAGGCGACTTACTGAGTACACGTTGTTTTTGTGCTCATGCTGCACTTTCTGTGCATTTTATTGCACATGTACTTTCACAGAATTGTGGAGGATTCAGAGACTTAGGCGAGCTGCATCATCCGGAGGCGATCCGCAGCTGACAGAGTCTCCCTCGTACTATATTTATTTTCATTTTAAATTCCTTGTCCAACTTGTATTTCGGACAAGCTTTGTAATGATTGTATAAATTCTTAGAAATTGCCCATGTACTTGTGACACCGGGTTTTGGGATGTCACGACCCCAAATCTAAACAAGTCATGATGGCGCCTATCGTGGAACTAGGCCAGCCAAAAACTACACTCAAATCGCAATAAGCTTCCATTTATATCTTTACTAAACTGATAACCCGTAAAAGTTTCTTTTAAACATTTTTAAAACAGTTAAAGCTATACCGAATATTAAATACAACCCCCGAGATCCCGGAGTCACCGGTCATGAGCATCTACATAAAATATACAACTCAAAGGAAAATAAATTCTATAATAGTAAGCAGGAGAGAGAGCAGGACTGCGGACGCATGCAACTACCTCGCAAACCTCCGAGAAACCTCTGGAACAGATACACAGCTCACCCTGCCCTAACACCTGGATCTGCACACAAGGTGCAGGAAGTAATGTGAGTACACCAACTAAGTACTAATGAAAATAAATCAGGTCTGAGCAGCAAGAAACACATAAAATCAATTCATCAATTCACAATAAGCACAACCTTTCTTCCCAATAATGTATACGTTTAATCATCACACTTAAAAGCCGATTTCAGTAAAAATCATTTGGAAATATACTTTCCAATAGTTTCAACATAACTTTCAAGAAGTTTAGTGTAAGCAAATGCTGAAAATCATAAAAATTCCCCTCGGGCAAAACATGTATCATAATCAGCCCCTCGGGCATGCCTCACAGTCACTCATAATCAACCCCTCGGGCATACCTCACAGTCACTCATGCCTCCCAATCACTCGTCACTCGGCACTCGGCACTCGCACTCAGTAGGTACCTGCACTCACTAGGGGTGTGTACAGACTACGGAGGGGCTCCTTCAGCCCAAGCGCTAATATCAAGCCACCTCGTGGCGTATCATATCCTCACAAATCAAGCCCTCGTCCTTACTCAGTCAGAACCTCTCAAAAGCCCCTCGGGCGTATCAGTAAAACGGGGTACCTCACCCAAAACATCATTTTTAAATCTCAAAGTAGTGTAAATCAGGCTGAGTTTCGAAAACAGTAAGCACAATGTGACTGAGTATAATCATCAATAAACAGTGAGGAAATAGCAGTAAAAAGACCCCAAGGAGTCTAAACAAGTCGGCACGAGGCCCCAAATATGGCTTATAGCCAAAATATAGCAATAGTCTTTAGAACATAGTTTAGCATATCATCTAGAGTAAAATACGCAACTCAATAGTTGTCGTGGAGAGTACCAAGTCCAATCCAAAAAACCAGTGTGCGCCACATACACGTCATCTGATATGTACGCCATTTCTAAAAACAGTGAGAAATATGAAGTACGGGGTTTCATACCCTCAGGACAAGATTTATAACCATTACTTACCTCTACCGGGTCACAATACTAGACAGCGATGCTCTTGCCCCTCCAATTGGCTCCTGATTGCTCCGAATCTAATCAAAACCAGTTTAACATCGTCAATATATGCTAAAGGAACACAACCCAATCAAAAACTATCAATTTATACAAAAATCTCGAAATTCGGCCAAACCTGAGTCCACGTCTCGGAATCCGATAAAAATTACATCACAAGAACCCTTATCCTCCCACGAGTTCGTACATACCAAGAACATCAAAATCAGACCACAATTGCCCACTAAAGTTGCCAAAAGAAATTCCCAAATCTTTCCTCCCATTTTTCCAAACTTTCTCTACTTTAATCCTTCAAATTACCAGCCTAATCCGAACAAAATAGCATAGAAACGACTTTAATAATCTGGGAACTTACCTCCACTGAAGAACCTCGAATTCTCTCTTCAAATTGCCCTCAAATAAGCTCCAACTGCATGAAACAATGGTAGAATGACCAAAATTCCATGGAGGCTTTCTTTTATATCGTTCTGCCCAGCTAATCTGCACATGCTGACCTTTCATCGCACCTGCGGTCCCATGTGCGCACCTGCGAAATCCGACTAACGGACCAATTCTCGCACCTGCGATCTCTTCTCCGCACCTGCGGACTCCTCCTGCCTAGCCTCATTTCGCACCTGCGGCGTCGCACCTGCGGCTACCCATCCATAGGTGCGGCCAACACCAGAAACTTTACACCAGCAGCCATTTGCTGCAAATTTCCCAAGTTCAAAACTCCGCCAACCATCCAAAATCAATCCCGAGCCCCTCGGGGCCCCAACCAAACATACCAACACACCCCATAGCATCATTCAAACTTATTCGAGCCTTCGAAACACCAAAACCAACATGAAAACACCAAAATTACATCAGATTGAAACCTATGAACTTTGAAACTTCTAAATTTCGCCAACGACGCCGAAACCAACCAAAACACCTCTGTTTGACCTGAAATTTTTCACACATATCCAAAATGACATTACGAACCTGTTCCAACTTCCGAAATTTCATTCTGACCCCGATAGCCTATTTTCCCCTGCTAACCGGAAATCGCCAAAAACTAAATTTCGCCAATTCAAGCCTATTTCTACACCGGACATCAAAAAAACATTACGAACACACTCCTGAGTCCCAAATCACCTAACAAAGCTATCTGATCCATAAAATTTGTATTTCGGGGTCGTTTACCAATAAGTCAACTCTCAGTTGACTTTTTCAACTATTAGGCTACTTTAAGAGACTAAGTGCCTCAATTCTCACCATGACCACTCTGAACCCGAACCAACCGACCCAACACACATAAATGAAGTTGAATCACATATAATGAAGCAGAAACGGGGTAAACGGGGCTAAATCTCAGAGCGACCGGCCGGGTCGTTACATGCGATGTGTTGGGATATATTTGCTAAAGGGTAATATTTAAACTATTGTTTTACTTCAAAGATTTTATTTAGTTAATATGTAATAAAGTGAAAGGAAATGCTTTTCATAAATGTTAAAACAGGAAGATAATTTCAATTAATTAATGATTGGCTTGCCTGACAATGATGTCCGGCGCCATCACGACCTTAGGGATTTTGGGTCGTGACACTACTAGGGATAACTAGGCATGTTGCTTGTTCTTCTAGGTTTTAAAAATCCTAAGGGATGAGGTATATCTAGAGTGGCCATAAAACGAGCGGACAACTTGAGTTGGGAAGAGGTAGCGTGTCGGGGGCAATACTTCTCCGTCTTAACTACTAGACGCTCCCCGTTCTTAAATATGTGTGACAAAAAATCCTTCACCGAGATTATAGGCCCACCGACTTTATCTCAAAATAGAATGGGGCGCGTATCCGTGATTTCCGGGGTTGTATTCAGAATACTTAGAGGGGGTGCGTGAGAAGACAGTTTATATGTACAATTCAACCATATCAAAGCCGTAAAAAGAGAACAAGTAGCACATTAAGCACAAATAAATCACAATATATACAGAATTACTGAAGCCAAATAAAAATTCAACATGTACAAGCTCGAATTATGGTTGTCCCAAGCAGATTCGCCAAAGCTGTCACACCCCTTTTCTACCCCCGAAAGATATGATATGTTGTGGATTTGTGGGTTAAAGAGTTTTTCCAATTAAAGTGAAAAACTTGAGTAGGGATTATTTTATTGTTCAGAGTCTCCACTTGAAATTGATTTTTGGGTGTTCCAAGTCACCTTTTATTTGAATCCCTATTCACAGGAAAATTTGACTCTTTTATTATTGGTCTGCGAAAACAAATTTTGGGCAAGGAATTCTATTGACCGGGGAGAAGGTGTAAGGCATTCCCCGAGTCCCGTGGTTCTAGCACGGTCACTTTGTTGACTTAAACTTGACTTGAATTAATTTTGGATAAATTTTACTTTATTGGATTTTCATGTTTTACCTATATCTGCTTTTATTGTTGATGACTTTATTAATTTCAAACTAGGACGATTATCCCCAACCCTAGCTTACACTAACCAAAATGAGTATCCCCGACCTTAGTTTGTGCGCCGCACCTAAAATTGGAGCCAACACGAAAATAATTAAACATCAACTTTTAATTAATTGAAAGAATTGGAACAAGATGTGTCCTCACGACCTTGCCAATTTAATTATGTCTTTATACCGAAGCAAGTCTTTCCGGCATCGGAAAAGACAAAGTTAATTATGGAAAAAGTTAGTTCATCCTTATTGTGAAAAATATAAACTTCTTTGTAACTTGAAGATAATGAGTCCGCATATGGATAATTAAATGATGTTGGACTAATTTATAATCTTATTCTTATTACTGCGCTATTAATTAAAATGATGAAACTTATATCAACTAAATATTTTAGAAGAATTATTTTTATACCTAAAATTTGCCTAGTGTATGATTATTCATTTTTTTTAGAAAAACTTTTTATTTGAGAAAAGAGAAAGGAAAATACAATTTATGATTAATCTAAGGATAATACATTTGTACCTTTATTGAGAATTAAATTGTTTGAAGTGGAAAGGAAAAAAATGGCAACTCATTTTTTGTTATTTGGAGTCGTTGGGTTTAATTAACTGGTCCGTATTGGTTTAGACCCATAATTTCTTTTAATATATCTTCTAACAAATTGTCTAACTAGAATTAGGCCCAACTTATTTTATTAACAAAAAAACATATTACTCAATAGTACACTACATTAAACTAATTTCACATGCTACTAATAAATTAAAAGTAGTAGAATATTTAAAAAAAACAAACCAAAGATACACAAACCGAGAATGATAAAATATTTTACTTAACGAGAAATAGAATGAAGCAGGAGTATTATTGAAACACTTAAGTAATGGACATCAACAATTTTTCCAAATAAACTTGAACATTAACCATGAACAGAAATATTACATTAATACTAATAAAAATTCAACTCCTAACATACCTTCACAACATATAATTTCAATCTACTTAAAGATTTTCTTTTCTAAAAAAAACAAATGCAAACTTTTATCACCTATTCACTATATGTAGGATATCTCTCTTCTTCTTTTTTTTTAAATTCTAAGATGCAATCACAAAAGAAAGCTTAAATAAGTTCTTCTCATGATTTATGTTTACAATAACACAATAGTAGAATAAAGACAACTAAACTTAGAGATGAAAGTAGACAACACGTGTTGTTACCCACATATGTGTGCTGACCCAAAAGGTCATCCCGTGAGTTTTAGCTAAATTTGTGTTCCGAGGCCGTAAAAATCTCCTTATATGTCACCTCAATTTGCGTGTGCAGCCCAGGCCGTGTAGCCGGGAAGCCGTTATGTGAAAAATTGATAAAAATAAAATATTTGTGTTGAAATTTGAATAAAGTTAATTTTAGTCAACATTTTTGGTAAACGAACCCGGACCCGTGATTTGATGGTCCCAGAGGGTCCGTAGGAAAATATGGGACTTGGGCATATGCCCGGAAGCGAATTCCAAGGTGGCAAGTCAGAGACATGAATTTTTGAAGAAAATTATTTTCTGAAAAATATAATGGTTATTGAAAATGAAATTTGATGTGAACCCTATGTTATCGGGCCCGTATAATGTTTCCGGAGCTCGGAACAGGTTCAATATGATTATTATGTGTTATCGGTGAAATTTTGTAAGAAATAGACACAGTTTGAGGTGATTCAGACTAAAAATGGAAAAATTGGATTTGTTTGAAGTTTAAAGGATTTTTATTGATTTTGAGGTTTAACTCAATGTTTATGATGTTATTTCGGTGTTTTGATTACTTGTATAAGTCCGTAGGATGTTTTTGAAGTTGTGTGTATTTGGTTTGGAGCCCCGAGGGCTCGGCTGTGTTTCGGATAGGTGTCGGGGTGTTTTGAACTTAAAATTTCTGGTGTTATTGATGTCATATGGTGTCCAGGGAATTTCCCTATGCGAACGCACTCAAGGGAGTGCGAACGCACAGGGTAGCTTGGCTTCTAGGGGTCAGGATAAGCTATGCTCTATGCGAACGTAACCATTTGGGCGCGATCGCAGACCTATAGGGAGATGACCGTATGCGAACGCAGTAAGCTAGTCGCGAACACACAGGGTTAGGAGGTCTGGGGGGCTGGGTGGTGCTAAGCTTGTGCGAACACACATGTTTGGGAGCGATCGCAGAGGGTAGAATAGGATAGCCTATGCGAACGCAGGGTATGTGTCGCGAACGCACTGAGTAAGATCGCCCAGTCATTTTAAAACCCCAAAAAAGAATACTTACACGGGACTTAACCCATTTCTCTCAAACTTCTTCTTCCCCAAACCCCATAGATGACCTTTGAAGAGCTCCATTACCATATCCTCTTATGTAAGTAATTATAACCTCGTTTTCTTCCATTTTCATCAACATTTATTAGATTCTAGGCTTAAAATCATGGAATTAAAGGTAGAAAATTGGGTCTTTGGGTAGAGTTAGGGATTTTAGAATTTTTGGGAATTTGACCTCGTTTTGGGGTCGGATTTCAAAAAAAATTGTATATTCGGGCTCGTGGGGGAATGGGTGAATGGGTTTTGGTCCGAACCTCGTAATTCGACCAAGCGGGCTCGGGGTCGAATTTTGGAAATTTTGGAAGAATGTTGGGAAATCTATAATTAGGATTTGGAATTGAATTGTTGAATAATTATTGATATTATTGAGTTGATTATATCTAGATACGATTGTTTTGGAGTCGGATTCGAGAGGAAAAGCGGTGGTAGAGGCTTGATTTGCATTCTTGGAGCCGAGGTAAGTGTTTGGCCTAACCTTAGCTTGAGGGAGTAGGTATTAAGTCCTAATTGCTACATGTTTATTCCATGTTCAATGTATAGGTGAGGTGATGAGTACCTGTATGTTGTAGTCAAGCATGACCGTGAGTCAGAAATGCAATTATATGATATTGTTTGGCTTTTACTATGTTTATGGGTTTAATATCAATTTTGATAGCTATTCATTTGGTGGAAATTCTTAGATGTGGGTATTGTTGAGTAGTTTATCAGTTGAGGAACATTATGTTGGATTATACACATATGTAGGATTGGTTATAGCTGTGTCCCTTACCGGGACGGTATTATTCTTGTTGATGATTCCGTGCATTTAAGGTTTCTTATTTGTTGATTTCCATGCCAACTGTTGTTTTATGTTATTATGAACGAGGGGGTATTCTGTGCCATGTTTATGTTATTTATGCACGAGGGGACATTCTGTGTCGCGATTATGTTGTTTATTGTATGAGGGGACATTCTGTGCCATGTTTATGTTGTTTATTGCACGAGGGGACATTTCGTGCCATGTTTATGTTGTTTATGCACGAGGGGACATTCTGTGCCATATTTATTTTATATTGTTATGCACGAGGGGATATGTCGTACCGTGTTATGCTAAGAATATGCACGAGGGGACATGTCGTGCCGTTTTCTCTTCACTGTTTAATTCGTGTTGTCAACCCCCGTTATTATTTTCGGATATTTGGAGTGTTGCTTTGTTCCGTCATTTCAGTACTTGCTATCCCTTTTCCCTAGCACGTTTCCCCCATTATTGTACTTACTGTTTATTTCTTGTGGTCAGTTCCTGTTATATCATATTTAAACTGCACAGGTGATATTGATTGTCGTGTCCTAGCCTCGCCACTGCTTCGCCGAGGTTAGGCTCGACACTTATTCAGTATATTGGGTCGGTTGTACTGATGTTACACTTGCACTTCTTTATGTTGTGCAGATTACGGAGCCGGACCCAGTGGACATTGAGCGAGGGAGTATCCTTCAGTCCACAGCGACACCGAGGTAGTCTTGCAGGCGTCCACATGCCTTGGCGTCACCTCTTATTGTTTTCTCATTTTCTGTCTTATCCTGTAAATCCAAGACAGTTGTATACACTTAATTCAGACCATTGTATTTAGAAAAATCTTAGACTGTTTGTGAGATTGTGATACCGGTTTCTGGGGTATAATTGAGGAAGTTTTTATCAGATTCATAGTTAAAGTTATTGAATTTAGTAGTCTTCCGCATTATTTAATCATACTTGTTCTAGATATTATTGTTATTTCAATTGTAAACAGGTAAACTTATCCTAAAATGTTGGCTTGTCTAGCGGGTTCAACGTTAGACGCCATCACAGCCTGAAGGTGGGATTTCGGGTCGTGACAATATGAGCATGCACATAGGAATAAAATAGACCATCATTCATAAACATAGACAAAAGAGTATAAAAATAGCAGATAGCTTAGATAAGTACTTTAACTTCATTATTCCAAGAGCATTCAGAGAACTACATGGTTAATGAGAAATACCTAGATTGCAGAAAAATCAGACAGCAACAGATTTAAAGCTTTTGAACTCAGCGAGCTTGAGTAACAATGACAACAAACAGACTCGAGACAACCCAGAAATCGAACTCCAAAGTTCCGAACAAAGGTGTTTGTAAAACCAAGCAAGAAACTCAAGAACTAACTTCACAACTTTGGAAAAGAAGAATCCAACACTAGCTTCAAGAGATTAAGTGTTTTTATAAGGTTTTACTCTCAAAAAAAAAAAAATCACTCAAAAGCTCTCAATTTTCTTACTCAAGGATATTCAGTTGTACTTTTCTTTTTCTCAAGTTTTTGTGTTTTCACTTAGAGCAAAAGATGATAGCCCGAATGTTAGAGTGTGTCCTCCAAAGTGAAAGAAAGACCCTCTCTTTATAAGAGAGGAAAGACCTTGAATTATTATTACCAATCTGTCCAAAGGACAGGTTTTTCACAAAAAATATGTCCAAACTATTTAAAGGATAGATTATTTGGTCAAATATATGTCCAAAGGACAAACTTGTACCAACTATGAACAATGTTTGAAGTATTGTACTCTAAATAGTCCATAAACAGTATAAAGTAAACCAAACATGTACCCTACTTCATCATTTACCTTTTACCCTTCACAAACTAATATCAAACTAACTAACCAATTCAAACCAATGTAAAAACAGAAAATTTATCATTCAACTAAGCAATTTAAACTAATGCTTATATGATCAATCCAAAGGAAAAAAAATAAAAATCTACGATTAGGCAAAACACGTATTATAGTGAAGTAATTAATCACAACATAACTAACTAAGCGTGGAAATAAGAAAAAAATACTACACGAAGTAGTGGATCGATCATTATCAGAACTTAAACCTAAACAAACTAAAAAATCAAATAAGCAAAAACAGAAAATTTAAGACAAAGAGAAAGGGATTAGGATTTTTACCAAACTTGGGTCCGCAACGAGGCAGCCAACTCGAGCACATTTTTCTTTGAGATTTAATGCCACTGTAATTTCCTTGGCACCCGGCCATCGAAACTAGCATTTTTATCTCAAAGAAAACGTGCCTAGGTCTAGAAAATGGTTTCAGACAGTAGGGTAGTCACCGGAATTCGGCCGAATTTGGCCAGATTTTTGGCTTGAGACTAATGTTAAACAATAATCTTCATCAAGATATATACGTCTATGTAGGCGTTGGGTGAAGTGGATGGCTCAATATTTACGAATAAGACAAAAAAGTGCGACTAGGGCTTTCCTAGATCTAAAATTCGTGGAGTTTGAGGGGGTTTTGAAGGATTTTGTTTGAAGATAGGGAAAGAGGAGGTTGTGGAGATTATATGGTGAGATTTTGAGGTCAAACGGAAAGTTTCCGGTGGTGGTCGTTGGCGGAGCCAAAGCGGTGGCGCCGCGAGGGAAGAAGCGGTAGAGAGGAGGGAGAGATAAGAAAAGAGGGGCTCTAGGGTTTGGTCTTTTGGGAAAATGGCAAAAAATCTGATTTTGGAGTCTTTTATATGACAAATAAATTGATTATGGGCCATTGGATCAAGGATAATGGAAGACTGAGATTTGATCTTGAATACTTAACCAAAACGACGTAGTTTCGATATAAAACTACGTCGTTTCGACCCTCCTATGGAAGCCCTATTTGGACCGAATCTGTGGCACTTTGGGCTTCTGATTTTGGCCAATCTTGGCTCAATTTCAATTAAAATACACCAGCCCAATCCCTTAACCCCTAACTATCTTATTTAGTCCTAACGAAAATATACAAGTAGAAAGAAAAATCTTTTTGGTATATATAATTTAACGATGCAAAAAAAAAGTATACAAATAAAAACTAAAAATAATATTTTTGGTATTTTCAATAAAGGAAGGCAAGTAAAAATGCACAAATAACAAAAAATCATCCAAAAAATAGTATTTGTAGGAGAATTTGAAATTAGCAAAAATTAGGTATTCACCAGTATTGTATTGTAATTTCTCTACTGTCCAATTGTATTCCGGACGGTTATTGTATTACATTTTATTTTCTAGAAATTGTTCATGCACTTGTGACACCGGGTTCTGGGATGTATACGGGATTAGTTAGTATTGAAAAGTGGTTAAAGACATTATTATTTACTCGGTAAAATATATTATTTATTGCTAAATGTAAGGAAAAGAATGATTTCAAAAATACTAAAATGAGAATTTAATTAATTATTAGTGTTGGCTTGCCTAACACTGGTGTCCGGCGCTATCACGACCTTTAATGGATTTTGGATCGTGACAAATAGATTTTAAATAAATATATATTATAACGTTTCTATAAATACTTGGACGTCATATTAAACTTTCTCCTTAGGTCTCATGTACGCTTGAGCCGCCCCTGGTCCAAACGCTGGCTTAATTTGATATATTGAAGGGTAGAATTGAAGCAGTGCAGTAACTTGCAAGTAGAATGATGATGAGCCGCAAATGGAGTTAAAGTTTCCTCTAAAAGGTTTCATACTAAACATGCGTAGGGAATAATTTTTTTTACTTACACGAGAAATAGAAAGAAAATTTTCTCACATATAAGATCTCTCTATTTACATTACTAGAAAGAAGTGCGATCAAACGAAATCACGGCTGAATTGTCAACGCATAATACGTATAAAAATATATCGATGATTTTTTTTTGAGCAAACAGGAAATATATATATATATTAGTAACTAAGAGGGTTTTAGTACATGTTTTTCATAAGCTGTGTCACGAAGGACATTTGTTCCCTAAACTTGCCAACAGTTTGCAAGCTTCAAAAGATAGGAATTTTTTATCCGTAGAAAGTTCTAGAATTTCCTTATCCAAAAAACATATTACATCACTCGGGGGTGTAAAAAAAATTTCTTGCCCCTAGCACCATCACTACTTGTAGCTGCTCCAAAAACTTCATTTCCCATATTGAGGCACCTTCTTGCTAGTTGGGGAGATGTCCTATTCCCCTGCCTGAAGGTGTGACGGAGGATAGCCTTCTGCTGGTGCATTAACCACCTGCAATCATTCACAATCTTATTAAATAAATTATTACCTTCATGTATGTCTTGGATTACCTCCGTGCAGTCTGTCTCTATTTCAAGTGGGAAAAGATTCCAATCTGTTGTTATTCTGAGACCTTCTCTAAGGGCTTTCAATTCTGCTGCTAGCGAACCAGTTGCATGAGTCAATTTCGTAAAACCTACTACCCAGTTGCCATTAGCATTTCTGATAACTCCACCAAAGCCACATCTTTGGTTATGGTTATTGAAGTTGGCATGAACATTTAGTTTAAACCAACCCTTTGGAGGTTTATCCAATTGATTTTAATGAGTAATTTAGGGGAGTTTATACAGTGTCTTTCTGTGAGTAATTTGAATTCTAAAGCCTTATGCATAACAAGAGAATCATTGACGGGGTTGGTAGTGTTATTATGGTTATTGTTATTTCTATTAATTCAAGTGTGCCAAATGATGAAGGGAAAATAAATGTTCCAATTTAAGAGGGAGTTATTAAGAGGATAATTGAGGTCACTTACTTGAACAAGCCAATGGTTAACATTTAAGTTGTTGTGGTTTTGCCAACCAACGCAAGCCCAGAGTTTTTTGATAGCTTTGCATTCTAGGAAAATATGTTTTATGGATTCTTCATTGGGAAATTTGCAGATGGGACAGAAGGGGTCAATGTTAAGGTCAATCTGTGAAAGATATTTCCTATAGGGAATACAATCATGAAGACATTGCCATAGAAAATATTTTATTTTATTGAGGCAGTTTAGTTTCCAAATCCAGTCAAAATCTATGTCAGTATTTTTTTATGTTTCTAGTAGGGTATAACAAGATCTAGTGGTGAACACATCTTTCATGTTAAGAGACCAAATACGTATGTCAGTGGGGGGCCCTTTAGACGGATTTTGGTCTTTGTGATATTTGATAGTAGATCCGGAGGGAGAGGAAAAGAAAGGTCATCTAAGTTCCAATTGCAACCATAAAAAATATCCCTAATTTTTGTCACAGTATCCCTAGTGGATGGAGGACCTATCAAGTTTTTTCTTAGATTACCAAATTTGGGAATCCAATTTGTTTCCAATATGTTAAGATTGGAGTGGATGTGGGGGGACCATATTATGCCCTTAGAGTAGATTTCCCAGCCTTTACATATACTTTTCCAAACAACGGAACATCTAGTTCGTATGTTACTAGTGCAATAGAAAGAAATGATGAGTTTGGCCCAAGGGATTGTGGTATTTGTAAGGAGTCTCCAACTTAAGTTGGCTAAGGTGAAAAGATTTTTGTTCCTAGCATTATGAATACCTAAGCCACCATTTGGTTTAGGTTGGCATAGGGTAGACCAGTTAACTAGGTGAATTTTCCTTTTTTTCTAATGAGCTACCCCATATAAAGTCCCATTGAATTTTGTCAATTTCTTTTAGGGTTTTCTTGGGAAGAAGGGTGTACTGCATGTAGTGGTTGGGTATGGAGTTTAGGCAGGATATTGAAAGGGTTGTTCTTCCTGCTAGATTAAAGAATTTCATTTTCCAGGAGGCAAGTTTGGATCTCATCCTGTCGATAATGAACTGGTTAGTCTCTAGGCTTTGGGCTATGGTTTAGAATAGGAAAATCTAGATAGGTACCAAAATTGGTACCTTTCTTGATACCAAGGCTAGTGGTAATACCTTTAATGAGAGTATTATTACAATTTGGGGAGAACAATATTTTTGATTTATTAATATTGATACATTGACCTGAAAGGGAACAAAATTGGTCAAGGCCGTATTTAATGGTTTGTCATGATTTAACATTAGCTTTAGCCATCAGGGTGAGATCGTCTTCAAATAATAAATGAGATATTTTGGGGCATCTATTTCCTAAGGATATGGGGTCCCAATTCTTTATATCCACTTGGTTTTCAATGTATCTAGTGAGCATTTTCAAGCAGAGAATGAAGATATAGGGGGAGATAGGGTATCCTTTTCTTATTCCCCTACTTGGATCAAAATAAGTAGTGAAAGATCCATTTACTAAGATTGCTATACTACTAGTTGAGATGCAGCTCATAAGCAATTTAGAAAATTTGGGAGGAAAGTTGAAGTAATCAAGAGTAAAGTGTACAAAGGACAATTCTAGTCGATCGAAGGCCTTTTCCGGATCTATTTTGAGAATCATGTGGCCCTACTTTCCTTTTAATTTATTAAACTTAGAAACTAGTTCCTGGATGATGATGGCATTATCAGACGCTCTTCTATTTTTCATGAAGCTAGACTGATATGGGTTGATCAGTGGATCAAGGTATGGTTTAAGACGGTTTGAAAGAATCTTAGTAATTGTTTTGTAGACAATATTGCATAAGCCAATAGGCCTAAAGTTTGTGATGTTGTTTGCATTGTGAATTTTAGGAATGAGGCAGAGAAGTGTTTTATTAATTTCAGGGGGGATTGCTTGATTGTTGAAGATGTCATGGCAAATGTTACAAACTGATTTACCTATGTGATTCCAGTATTTTTGGAAGAAAAAATGATGGAGACCGTCTGGACCAGGTGATTTAAAGGGTTTAAATGAAAAAATAGTTCTTTTAATTTCTGAGTCAAGGAGGGGAGAATCTACATTGCCTAGGTTGATTTTGTTACAAGTAAAATGATTACTAAGGGGGTTAGCCCAAGTAGTTTGCGAGTGAGAGGTGGTAAAATTGGAGGTAAAATATTTTTGAACGTGTGACATGATCAGATGATGATCATTAATCCAATTATCAGCATCATCTTTGAAGAAGTTTATTTTATTTCTTCTCTTCCTGTTGGTGGAGGAGACATGGAAGAATTTAGTATTTGTGTCTCCTTCGTTCAGCCACAGGACCTTAATTTCCAATAATCCTCCTCAATTTTTAGTATGTCATTGTATTCATTTTTAAGATCTAATTCTACATTGCGAAGGAAAGTACTAGTAGTATAACTGTTGGAATTTTGGATACCTTGAGTCTAGCTAGTAATCTCCTCTTCCTTCCTATAATATTGCCAAAAGAAAAAATTTTCCAGGGTTTTAATTTCTCTACAAAGTTAAGGCTGGCTTTCAAATAGTCACTACCATACCAATTATTTTTACTAGGGATGTGAATTCTGGGTGTTTGAACCAAAAGGTTGCCTAAAGGGAATTTTATGAAAAGACCTATTTTTTGGAATTAGTTCTATAAGGATAGGGTTATGATCAGAGTGGATTCTAGGCAAGTGGATTATTGAGATTTTAGGGAAGAGATCAATCCACCCCTCATTGCCAAATACCTTATCTAGCCTTTCCATGATAAGACCCTTTTTATTATGTCTGTTGTTTATCCAAGTGTATTTACTACCTTTGAACCCTAGATCGAGCAAGTCACAATTGTTGAGTTTTGACCAAATATACCTAGCTCTACTGTCCTTAATAGGTTTACCTCCAAATTTTTCACTAGCTGCTAGGATATCATTAAAGTCACCTTCTACTAGCCAAGGCCCTTTATAAGAGTTGCTTATATTTTCCAGGTGCTCCCACATAATATTTCTATTGTAAACACAAGTACTAGCATGTATTGAAGTAAAAAGCCAAGGTTTACGTATAGGAAGAACCTCTATGGTTGCATGAATTTCCTAATTTCTGTGAACTGCATTTTTAATGTTGATTACTTCATTATTCCACATCATAACCATGCCTCCTGACTGACCTTATCATCTCCAAGAACCCAAAGTCATTAAGCAAATCTGCATGGTTAACCATTCTTGTTTCCAACACTGTTACCATGCAGGGCATATGGGTGTCAAGCATTTCCCTAAAGTTTCTCCTGAAGTTTTCATTGTTCCCTCCCCTTATATTCCAAATTATAAAGTTTGTTGGACGATTCTTTGAAAGATTAATTTTCGGATTTACCCTCTCCCCATTTTCCCGTAACCCCCCTAAAAGGACCGGATTCCTTCTCATGGATGGTTCTAGGATCATCGCCTTGTTGCCCACTGTTGGATCGTGTGGTGGACGGATGTCGATCGAGAACTTGTATAAGCCTAATGGACAGCTGAGTACATGCCTCTTCTCGTGCATTTTCGTGAAGAGAAAGATTTTTATTCTGTCTAGGTTTGAGAGTTCTAGGACTTGCCCTAAGTTTAGGTTTAGAGGGACACCGTCCTCCTCAATTTTTTCCTCTACTAGACCGGGTATTGGGTCTGCCTGGTGGTGTTGTGGGGATAATGGAGGGGTACAGGTGGGTTTCGAATCTCCTGGTTCCCCTAGTTTATGTCCCAAGGAAGGAAGATGGGATTGAGGTGTGTGTACATCTCCGTGGGGAAGAAGGGTAGGTCCAATGGAGCATTTTGAGGGTTTATGTAGTTCAATTGGGGTTGCATGCTCCATTGCTCCCTCATTATCTGAGCCATTTGAGGATTTAGGGATGGGGTCATTGGATGAATGATGTTGTTGAGCAACACTTGGTTGAGATAGTTGTTCATGGCTAACCTCATTCCTTCTGTTATGAGTTGTGATAGATACTGGGTGTTGTGTAAGATCACAATTGCTTCTTGACTGTTGATTGACACTTTAAAGGATATTGCATGGCCCAAGAGGCCTAGTTCCATCCAACTGGTTGGCTGGTAATCTTGAGATTGAGGGGGTTGAGCATATATTATGTAAGGATGATCCTGAGGGTGAAGGGGTGGGATGTTTTCCATGTTGAGAGGTCTGTGTTGTCGTAATTAACCGGTGTCTCCTTCGTAGTGATGAAGGAATCCTTGGCATTCTAGATAGGGCGGGAAGTATTTAATGAACTAGGAATAGGCGCGGGGATATTGTTAATAGAGGGGGAAAGTGGATTATCTAAAGATGCAATGATTGGTTTTCCCAAGCTTGTGTCTTTTAATTGCTCAAGGTCTCGATATATAGGAGAATTGATTGTTGCTTTTTGGTTATCCAAGGGTTTGGACATTTGTCTTCCATGCACTTTTTCTATTGCCATTTGGCCAGCATGCGGAAAGGAGGTGGGTTTTCCAAATCATAAGGAAGGATTTTGAGGAGATCCGTCGGATAGCTCTAGATTATGGAAAGATTTTTTATTTAGGGTGGGTTTTAGGGTAGTAGAGGTTTAATTATTAATAGGGGTAGTAGTGTCCATTGGGTAGCTATTTTGCATGGCATTGTTTGTATCTAAAAAATTAGTATTAATAGGTGCCACATAAGCTTCGTTCATACAAGTGTCATTTCCTCCAAAAGCCAAGTCATCATTTAAGTGAATAAATTTATTATTACAGGGAAAATTGGCTTTAGCCAAAGCGATTTTTGGAGAAACCTTTTGCTTATTGTCTAAGGAGTGATTTTTGGTTAGGGTAGTGGTTTGATCTATGGTAATGATTGGTTGGATATTAGTTTTGGAGGTTAGATTAGGAGTGGAAAGATCTTTAGATTTATAATGAAACTTTTGAGTGTCCAGATACTTACCTATATTGGCGTTGAACAATTTAACTGAAATACCTGGACCATTACTGCTCTTTGCTTTGGTATTGATATGTTGTGAAGGAACTTTTCTACCTTGGTTTCTTCTCTTGTTGAATGAAACAGTAATCCATTCTACTTCAGTATCTCCCTTTGCAACTGTTTATTGATGTTCTTGTCCTGCATGGTGTGGATCATTACCTTATTTTTTGATATAGTTGCATTGTCTCATAGTGTGACGAAATCGACCACAATTTTTACAAAGGAAATCCTCCCCTTCATAATGAATATATTGCTTGTGATGTCTAATAAAAAGCAAGGGTTTGGAATGGGATTTCTAAGGGAATTTCAACACATATCCTTGCATATCGACCTCTCAGGGTTGCTGATGTGCATGTGTCTATTTTTAGTAGGAATCCTATTGCATTTCCTATTTTTTCTAGGATTTTGCCATCATAAAATTTTGTTGGCAATTGAGGGAGCCTAATCCATACGGCAGAGGTAGTTAGTTTTTCATTTTTAGCCACAAAATTTGGTTTCCATTTGGATATGGACAAAAAATGACCATTTATGAACAATGGACCTTGATGGATAGCCTTATCCATATTTTCCTTCTTTTTGAACTTGATGATGTAATAATCCTCTTCAAGATCAAATAGGGAAAAATCTTTTGTAGGATTCCATAGATCTTGAATTTTCCTCTTTAACTGCTGATGTTTTGAACGAGGGCATGGAGATGTGTGAGATTCTTCAGGCTAATGTTTTTCTTGAAAAGTTTCCACCTTCCTGGAGTGATTACAGGAATCAACTGAAACACAAGAAGAAAAACTTAACTTTTAAGAATTAATCAGTCATATGAGGACTAAGGAAGCAAACCGTCTTCAAGATGAGGAGTCTAAATAGCTTAAGGATAAGATGAAATCTCTCTCTCTTAATTATTCTAAAGCTAACCTTGTGGAATCTTCTAGTACTTTTGTGAAAGACAGGTTTAAAGGAAAACAGAAGAAAGGACATGTGAAGAAGAAGAATTACTTCAATAAGCCGGAGGGCCATATTCAAAAGTCGAAAGGACCTTGCTATGTCTGCGGCAAAATTGGTCACAAGGCTTTTCAGTGCAACCAGAGACAAGGACAAAGCTCAAAGAATGGAGGAAAAGCTCTAGTCCAAGCTAACCTTACTGAGGGTGGTGATGTCATTATTGTTGTGGTTGTTGAGGAAAACATGGTGGCTAACAGGAATGACTGGATACTGGACACAAGCGCTTCAAGGCATCTTTGTGCCAACAAAGAGCTGTTTCACGACTTTGAGGAATCTGTTGATGGCGAGTGTGTCTACATGGGTAACTCCGATACAACTGGAGTTATGGGTAAAGGAAAAATTCTTCTTAAATTAACTTCTGAAAAAACTTTAGCTTTGAACAATGTTCTGTATGTACCCTCCCTTCGTAGAAACTTAGTTTCTGGTGCTCTTCTCAACAAAGTAGGTCTTAAACTTATTTTTGAATATGATAAAGTTGTTATTTCTTATGGGGGAGACTTTCTTAAGAAGGGTTACCTTAGTGGGGGTTTATTTCTACTGAACATCGCTCAAGAGAATTCTAATAATGCTAGTACTTTCAATTCTACTTATATTGCTAAGTCTATTGATTTGTGGCATGGTAGACTAGGTCATGTTAATATTGCTTCTATTAAAAGACTTAGAAAAATAGAATTAATTCCTGCATTTAATGTTGATAATTTTTCTAAATGTCCTGTTTGTGTAGAAGCAAAACATACTAAAAAGCCTTTTAAGAATGTAACTAGTAGAAAAATAGAATTGCTTGAACTAGTACATTCAAACTCAGCAGATTTCAAGAACACTGTTAAAAAGGGTGGAAAGAAATACTACATCACATTTGTAGATGACTTTTCTAGATACACTAAGGTATATCTTCTTAAGTCAAGAGATGAGGCTGAAAGCATATTTTTAAAATACAAGGCAGAAGTAGAAAATCAATTAGAACAAAAAATCAAGAGACTTAGGTCTGACAGGGGTGGTGAATATAGTACTAATATTGTATAAGCCTTTTTGAGGAAAATGGTATCATACATGAGATTAGTGCTCCATATACTCCCCAACAAAATGGTGTAGCCGAACAGAAAAATAGAACCCTTAAGGAAATGATGAATTTTATTCTTTTGAGTTCGGGTTTATCTGATAATATGTGGGGGGGAAGTTGTTTTATCTGCATGCTATGTTCTTAATAAAGTCCCTCATAAGAAGTTAGATAAAACTTCACATGAGTTATGGAAAGGATTTGCCCGTAACTTAAAATTTTTTAAAGTGTGGGGGTGTTTGGCTAAGGTTGGTGTACCTAATTTTAAACAAGTAACTGTTGGACCCAAAACTTTTGATGTTATTTTCATTGGTTATGCTCAAAATAGTGCTGCATATAGATTTATGTCTTTGAATGATAGTTTTATTTGTGAATCCAGAGATGCAGAATTTTTTTAGCATGTTTTTCCATTGAAAAATAACGTGCCTAGTGATGTGTCGAACAATGCTTCTACATCTATGTCTATTAACTCTCATATTGTACCTTCTTCTAGTGTTATTACTAATGAGCATGAAAATAAACTTAGAAGAAGTAAGAGGCGTAGAATTGAAGCTAGCTTTGGTCCTGACTTTATTACCACTTTCTTGACTGAAAATATTGAGATGTTTGAGTGATGAATTAGTGTCAATCTATTTAATAGAAGAAGACCCTAAGACATACAATGAAGCAATGAGGTCAATAGATGCTAGTTTTTGGAAAGAGGCAATTAAAAGTGAAATAGACTCTATAGTTTCTAATCACACTTGGGACTTGTCTGATTTGCCTAAAGGTTGTAAACCCATAAGTAGCAAGTGGATATTTAAGAAGAAATTGAGACCCGATGGTACATTTGAGAAATATAAGGCTAGACTTGTTATTAGGGGTTTTAACCAAAAGAAAGACTTTGATTACTTTGAAACTTATTCTCCTGTGACTAAGATAGCGACTATTAGAACTATTGTTGCTTTAGCCGCTAATCATAATTTTGTGATACATCAAACAGATGTTAAAATAGCTTTCCTAAATGGTGATTTAGAGGAAGAGATCAATATGTCTCAACCTGAGGGATTTATGATCCAAGGACAGGAGAATAAACTATGCAAATTGAGAAAGTCTTTGTATTGTCTAAAGAATGAACCTAAGCAATGGTACTAAAAGTTTAATAGCACATTAGTGGGTAATGGTTTTGTTGTTAATGCATCTGATACTTGTGTTTATTCCAAGATGATAGGATCAAATTATGTTATTATATGTTTGTATATGGATGACATGTTAATATTTGGCCCTAATGTGAATGTCATTAATGAGACTACGAATTTCTTTTCTTCTAAATTCTAAATGAAAGATCTTGGAGAAACATATGTGATTTTAGGGATTAAAATAAAAAGAACTTCTAATAATCTTTCATTGTCTCAGTCTCATCATATTGAGAAAATGTTGAAAAGGTTTAATTATTTTGATGTAGCACCTGTGAGAACTCCTTATGATCCTAGCATACACTTGAAAAAGAATAAGGAATCTAGTATTTCTCAAACTGAGTATGCTAAAATAATTGGTAGTGTGATGTTTCTCATAAATTATACACGACCTGATATTGCTTATGTTGTTAGTAGATTGAGTAGATATACTCACAACCCTAGTAGTGAACATTGTAATGCTCTTCATCGTTTGCTAAGGTATTTGAAAGGTACTATGGATTGGTGTTTGAATTTTAATAAAATTTCCTGCTGTTTTGGAAAGATTTTGTGATGCAAACTGGGTTACTGACAATGATGAAGTCAGCTCCACCAGTGGCTATGTGTTTACTTTTGGTGCAGGTGATTTTTCATGGAAGTCTTCAAAATAGACTTGTATAGCACGATCTACCATGGAGTCTGAATTCATTTCCCTTGAGTTGGCAGGACAAGAAGCCGAGTGGTTGAGAAACTTATTGGCAGACATGCCTTTGTGGGGAAGACAAGCTTCACCATTTCTCTACATTGTGACTCACAGGCGGCAATGGGAATTGCCAAAAATAGTGTGTACAATGGAAAAAGAAGAAATATCCGCATTAGGCATGGTGCGGTAAATCAGTTATTGAAACATGGTGTTATTTCCTTGGAATATGTAAGATCTGAAAGAAATTTAGCGGATCCTTTAACCAAGGGCTTGTCAAGAAAAGTTATCCTTGAAACGTCGAGGGGGATGGGGCTAAAGCCCATGGATTGAGGAAGTATGGTGGATACCCATTTGTGGTCAAACGAAGCCATCTGATACCTCAATATGCACTACATTTCCTATCCCTATGGCGTGTGGTAGTGCTTTATAAGGTTGAACTTATTTTGCTCTTAATGATTCCATAGCCTTAAGGTAGTCTATGTTGATGGAATCACCTACGTGAGTGTAAAGGTGCAGTCGCCTTTTATGAAAGACTTGGGATGTCCTTCTAAAGCGCTCATGAGACCCAAGGTATGTGCATGACCATAAAAGCAATTTGTTAGTATCGCAGAATTTGCATAAAATTAAGGATATAGTATGTGTTGTGGGGATCTCAGCTAATGTCCATTCAGTTCAAGAGTACTTTACTTTGTGGATGTTAGTTGTTGCCTCATTTCACTACGTGTCAATTCAAATAGAAAGATATTAACACTTAAGTACATGTTCCTTTTTTTTGCCTAGAATTGTTCTATTTTTGTCTTTGGATTAGTGGGGGATTGTTGGAATTATTCATAATGCAAATTCAAAAATTTCTTTTTGAAAATCTATTTACAACCAATAGCCATGAATTTTTTATTTATTTTTCAAATGTCCTATCTATTTTCAAGTGGTCTCTTGCATGAAGCCTTAAAGCCAAGTGTTGAATGACTTTGACAAATGGCTATGCAAATCTACCATGTGTCTTCATGCATGGAAGACAAGATAAACTTGTCAATATTGGAGCCAAGTGGACTAATATAATGGGACAAGTGTCAAAAGACTCTTGACACTTGTCATACATGCAACCTCCTTAATTGCCTATAAATAGGTTATGGATTAACCTTCATAATCACTCAATCTTAACCAAGAATCAATCTTCCTAATCATTACCTTCTTCCTACAATATTTTTCAATCTCTGTAACAACTATAGAAAATACCATCACCTTCTCTTCTTTTTGGGCAACTGTTTTGTGCAAATTCTAAACTTCTAGTCACGAGTGCACGTGTTTGGAGGTGTTGTGGAACCTTGGGGAGCGACCTTCCTTAACAATTTGCACCTAGTCGGGCCGATATCGCTTTCAAGGCAATGGCTTGCCACGACACAGTATTTTTGATAAGCTGTTCTTCTTTCCTTCTTGTTCTTAGTCAATATTATCTACTCATTTTTACATAAACTAAAAGATTACAACTATATGACTTTTTCATAATTAATATGTCGAGTTATTGAATAATAATATGCAAATTGTAAAATATCGCTGGATGCAATTTTTGAACAATTTAAAATGAAATGTAGCGTATAGCCGTATAAAGAGTGCATTTTTTGTCATCACATCAATCGTTGAATTGCTATGAGGTTATAACTTTAGATTCCAATATTAGTACTGTTTCAAAACAGTAATAAAGTTCGAATTCATGGAATAATTTGTAATTTTCGAAATTTATCCACCATAATTTTACGAATTATTTCTCTAAAAATTCTTAATTGCACTCCTTATTCATTTTTGAAATTCATCCACTAAATCTTATTTAACTCTTGACGTTAACATTCAGATACTAAGCAATCAAATTAAATTACTGATGATTTAATTTATTGATTATTTTCTTTATACTTTCGCTTAACCTATTTCATGTGTCGGATACAAAATCCACCAGCCGGGTTTACACATGAAAACCTATAAGCTTTCGTAAAGGTGTATCATCAATCTCTAAACAGATACATGGATTCCATCAACTAATTATTATTTCGCTAATGTACATTATTATTATCCAATTTACCAGACATATTGACTCACGAAAGAATATTGTCTTTCAATAAATCAAAACAATAATAATATACGCAACAAATAATAATTATATCAATATTAAAAGTATAAGTACATTTAATGGCTAGAGAGTTTATTTTATTAAGTCAGTATAAAATACTTATCTCTACTTAGTCCGTTCAATACATACAAAATGTACTAGCATAAGAAGTTGGCATTAAACCATTCTCATAATCAAGATAAATTATATTCAATCTTGTGCTACAATCATCCATGAATGTTTTTCCAATTCCATCATTAGATTGTGAACTCAAACTTTATACTTATAAGAACCGATGATTTAATCTTTCGTGTATAAGCTAAACTCTATACACTAAATGTCAAGACCCGAAATTTCTACCGTCGGGACCGTGATGGCGCCTAACATTTCACTTGCTAGGCAAGCCAACGTTAGAGAATCATTAAGCCAATTCTTATACATTTCAGTAAATAATAGCAATTAAGCTATAACGAGTTAAGGCGAGTGTGTTATAAAATAAAACCTCCATATCTACTACAACCCGGACCTAGTGTCACAGTTCACGAACTTCTAAGATTTACTACAAGTAAAAGTCTGACAGAAATATAACTGTATTGAAAGGAAATGAATAGTAAAGTGCAGTGTCTAGAAAGGGACTCCAGGGTCTGCGAACGCCGGCATATCTACCTTGGGTCTCCTATCGGATGACTCCAGCAGCTAATCTCACGATCAACTCGGACCAACACCAAAATCTGAACAGGAAGTATAGAGTGCAGTATCCGTACAACTGACCTCATATACTAGTAAGTGCCGAGCTTAACCTCGACAAAGTGGTGACGAGGCTACGCGGGTCACTCACACTACAAGATGTACCCAGTATATATGATAAGAGTAGAAAAAGGAAGACATAAGAGAATAAAGCAGTAATTGAAAGAAATAACTACGACTCTCAGAAATAAGTCAACAACGTTCAGAAATTACCAATCCTTAAGTGCAATCGAGAATACCGTAAAGCTAACACTGCTTAGGAAAACATAAACACATAGGTTGTGCCCGCAACCCGTTCCCACCGTACATCTCATATTCCTCCCTCATTTCCTCATAATAGCATAAACAAAGGTGAATATAAATAAAAGTGTTGCATCGGGATGAACACAATCATAGTTCACCCTTATGCCACCAAACAATCCACCCCTATTACACATGTTGCGGCATGCAACCCGTTCCCACCGTACAGTATCAATTCACCATTATTCTACCCCGACATATCACCCTTATTCCACCTGTTGTGGCGTGCAACCCGATCCCACCATATCAACATCAAGTGCTCAGCATACACAGCAAATTCACAATTCCAATCACGGAAACCATTCACAATACTTAAACACCAGAATGAAACAAACAGGAAACTTGTACGTCATGAAAGTTCACATAAGTAATACTACACAACGACACCAATTCAGAATATACAACAAAAAGGTACCGATAAACCAGCTTAAGCAAATAATAGAAGATAATGAAACTATGGATAGAACAATAGCATGAACAGGAGGAAACAATGTCTAACAAGTAGCAATTAGGCATGGGAACACAATTAGATCATGTAACAATTAACACAGGGAAAGAGGTAATATGAGAAAAGCGGGAAAACAGATAAATTTGAGGCGCATAAGTACTCTCACCTCACATATACGTCGCTCACATGAATTTCACATAGCAAATAGTCTTAGGGTTCCTAATTCCCTCAGGTCAAGGTTAGACACAACATTTACCTCGCTCCAAAGGCCATTTAACTCTCAATTACTGCCTTTCCTCTAGAATCCACCTCCAAACCACTCGTATCTATCCACAAATGACTCAATAATATCAAATATTGCTAAAGGAATCAATTACAACGCATAAATTTTGATTCCCCAAACTTTCTCCCAAAAAGTCAAAAATCGACCATGGGCCCGCTTGGTCAAAACCCAAGGTTCAGACAAAAATCCATTATCCCATTCACCCCCAAGCCCGATTATGTAATTTGTTTCGATATCCGACCTCAATTCGAGGTCTAAATTCCAATTATACAAAAATCCCTAATTCTACCCAAACCTCCAATTTCCACCATCAAAATCCTAGATTTTAGGTTGAAAACTCATGAAATGTAATGGGTAATTGAAAGAAAGTAGGTTAGAATCACTTACCAACAAATTGGGGAAGAAAATATTTTAGGAAAATCGCCTATAGGTCTTCTAGTTTTGAAATTTTTGAAGGAATGGCAAAAATCCCGTTTTGGGACTGTTTTATCACTGGGCGTCACTGTTCATCGCGTTCGTGTGAACATTGACGTGTTTGCGAAGAGCGGATCCTTAATGGCTTATGCGATCGCGGGAGGCTCCACGCGTTTGCGAAGGTATAGCCCGCCTCACCTTCCCGTTCGTGAGACAGGGCTCGCGTTCGCATAGAATTACCCTTGATTTCCCTTCCCAGCCTGCCTATTGCTACGGGTTCGCGTGTGACTATTCGCGTTTGTGTAGAGCAAACCCCCTAATGCTCTGCATTCGCGACCGTAGTCTCGTGTTCACGTAGGAGAAAAACCCACCCAACCCAGTTCACACTTCGCGTTCATGAGAGTGCCTTCGTGAACGCGAAGAAGGAAACTAGAAGGCACCTGAAACTGCAGAAAAACCAGATTTCTAAGTTTCAAAAACATCTTAAACACACCCGAACCAACGGGGATCCAAACCAAACATGCACACAAGTCCTAAAATATCATGCGAACTCGCTCGCGCTATCAAAACACCAAAATAATGCCTAAATCTACGAATCAGACACCAAATCAAATGAAATTTTCAAGAAAACTTTAAAACTTCTGTTTTCACAACCGAACGTCCGAATCACGTCAAATCAACTCTGTTTCTCACCAAATTCGACTGAAAAGTTATAAATATTATAGTGGATATGTACCGGGCTTCGAAACCAATATACAGACCTAGAATCAATAAATCCAAACATCAGTTGATCCTTGAGTACCATAAAACTTTCAAACTTTCAATTTTTAACAAAAATCAATAACTCGAGCTAGGGACCTCCGAACTCGATTTCAGGTATACGCCCACGTCCCATATTATGATACGGGCCCACCGAGACCGTCAAAATAGGAATTCGGGTCTGTTTGCTCAAAATGTTGACCGAAGTCAGCTTAAATGAATTTTCAAGGAAAAATTCTTATTTTTTCAGTTTTTAACATATAAGCCTTCTGCAAGTCGAGGAAGGCTAAAATGAGGTTTTTGAGACCTCGAAACACAGAATTAGGTTTTAAAATTGGGTCATCACATTCTCCACCTCTAAAACAACCGTTCGTCCTCGAACGGACATAGAAAAGTACCTGGGCTGGTGAAAAGATATGGATATCTACTCTGCATATCTAAATTGGACTCCCAAGTAGCTACCTCGACGGGCTGACCTCTCCAGTGCACTCGAACTGAAGGATAACTCTTAGACCTATGTTGTCGAACCTTCCAGGCTAGAATAGCCATCGGCTCCTCCTCGTAAGTCAAATCTTTTTCCAACTTGACAGTGTTGAAATCTAATACATGGGACGGATCACCGTGATACTTCTGGAGCATGGACACATGGAACACCGGATGAACTGCTGATAACCCCAGTGGCAAAGCAATCCTGTAAACCACCTCCCCAACTCTCTCCAAAATCTCGAAGGACCCGATATACTTAGGGCTCAACTTGCCCTTCTTTATGAACCTCATTACACCCTTCATGGGTGATACGTGGAGCAACACTCTCCCCCTGACCATGAATGCAACATCACGAACTCTACGGTCGGCGTAACTCTTCTGCCTGGACTGAGCTGTGTGAAATCGATGTTGAATAATCTTGACCTTATCCAAGGCATCCTGTACTAGATCTGTACACAACAACCGAGCCTCCCCCAGCTCAAACCACCCAATTGGAGACTGGCACCGCCTGCCGTATAATGCCTCATAGGGAGCCACTTGAATGCTCGACTGGGAGCTATTGTTGTAGGCAAACTTTGAAAGGGGCAAGAATTGATCCCACGATCCTCCGAAGTCTATAACACATGCGCGAAGCATATCCACCAAGATCTGAATAGTATGCTCGGACTGTCCGTCCTATTGAGGATGAAATAATGTGCTCAACTCAACCCGCGTGCCCAACTCATGATGTACTGCCCTCCAGAAGTGTGAGGTGACTGCGTACCTCGATCAGAAATGATAGACACGGGCACACCGTGAAGACGAACGATCTCGCGGATGTAAATCTCTGCCAACCGCTCCAAAGAATAGGTAACTGCCCCATGAATGAAATGAGCTGACTTAGTCAGCCTGTCCACAATGACCCAAACGACATCGAACATCCGCTGAGTCCGTGGGAGTCCAACAACAAAATTCATAGTTATTCGCTCTCACTTCCACTCAAGAATCTCTAATTTGAAGCAAACCACCGGGTCTCAGATGCTCAAACTTTACTTGCTGACAATTTAGACACCAAGCTACATAAGCAACTATATCCTTCTTCATCCTCCTCAACCAATAATGTCGCTGCAAGTCCTGATACATCTTGGCGGTGCCCGGGAAAATAGAATACCGGGAACTGTGGGCCTCCTCAACAATCAACTCACGAAGTCCATCCACATTAGGCACACAAACATGACCCTGCATCCTCAAGACTCCGTCATCTCCAACAATAACCTGCTTGACACCATCGTGTCGCACTGTGTCCCTAAGGACTAACAAACGAGGGTCGTCATATTGCCGATCTTTGATACGCTCAAACAAAGAAGACCGAGCGGCTCTACAAGCTAGAACATGGTTGGGCTCTGAAATATCCAACCTCACAAATTGGTTGGCCAAAGTTTGAACATCTGCTGCAAGCGGGCTCTCACCGAATGGAATGAACGCAAGGCTGCCCATACTCGCTGCCTTTCTACTCAATGCGTCGGCCACCACATTGGCCTTCCCGGATGATACAAGATGGTGATATCATTGTCTTTCAATATCTTCAACCACCTCCTCTTCCTCAAATTGAGATCCTTTTGTTTGAACTAATACTGAAGGCTCTGATGATCCGTGAAGACCTCACATGACACGCTTTAAAGATAGTGCCTCCAAATCTTCATCGCATGAACAATGGCTGCCAATTCTAAATCATGGACAGGGTAATTCTTCTCATGAACCTTCAACGACTGTGACGCATATGTAATCACCCTTCCTTCCTGCATCAATACCGCACCAAGCCCAACACGGGATGCATCACAATATACTGTATAAGATCTTGAACCTGTGGACAACACCAATACCGACGCTGTAGTCAAAGCAGTCTTGAGATTTTGAAAGCTCGCGTCACACTCGTCTGACCATTTGAACGCGGCACCCTTCTGGGTGAACCTGGTCAACGGGGCTGTTGTTGATGAAAACCCCTCCACAAATCGACGGTAATAGCCCGCCAGACCCAAGAAACTCCTGATCTCCATAGCTGAAGTAGGTCTAGGCTAGTTCTGAGTTGCCTCAATCTTCTTAGGATCTACCCGAATGGCCTCTGATGATACAACGTGCCCCAAAAAGTGACTGAATCCAACCAAAACTCGCACTTCAAAAATTTAGCATACAACTGGCTAGCTCTCAAAGTATGAAGTACAATCCTGAGATGTTGCTTATGCTCTTCTCGACCGCGGGAGTAGATCAAGATATCATCAATAAATACGATCACAAAGGATTCCAAATAAGGCTTGAACACTCGGTTCATAAAATCCATGAATGCTGCTGGGAAAGTTTTCAACCCAAAAGACATCACTAGAAACTCATAATGCCTCTAACGAATCTGAAAGTTGTCTTAGGGACATCGGATGTCCTATCCCTCAGCTGATGGTAGCCATATCTCAAATAAATCTTCGAAAACGACCTTGGCACCCTGAATCTAATCAAATAAATCACCAATCCTTGGAAATGGATACTTGTTCTTGATGGTGACTTTGTTCAACTACCGATAATCTATACACATCCTCATCTATCCATCTTTCTTCTTCACAAACAACGTAGGTTCACCCCAGGGCGAGACACTAGGTCTAATGAAGCTTATCAAGAAAATCTTGCAATTGTTCCTTATATTTTTCCACCTCTGTGGGCCATTTCGTATGCATAATAGAGATGGGTTGAGTTCCCGGAGCCACATCAATACAGAAATCAATATCCATTTCAGAGAGCATCCCCGGTAGGTCTGCAGGAAACTGGCACTGAATCCATAGAAGGAACCTCCACACTAGAATCGCTGGACATAAGCCAAATAAGGTAGACACCCCTTATCGACCATATGCCGAGCCTTCACCTAAGAGATAACCCTGCTGGTAGAATGTCCAGAAGTCCCTCTCCACTCTAATCGAGGAAACCCCATCAAGGAAAAGGTCATCTTCTTGGCATGAAAATCCAATAAAGCATGATAAGGTGACAGCCAATCCGTATCCAAAATGACATCAAAATCGACCATATCAAGAAGTAGAAGATCTACACGAGTCACAAGACTCCCGATGTTAACCACACACGAATGATAAACAAGATTTACGACAATATCATCCCCCACAAGTATGGACACATACACAAGAGCACTCAAAGAATCACGAGGCACAACCAAATATGAATCAAAATAAGATGACACGTAGGAGTAAGTAGATCCCGGATCAAATAGAACTGAAGCATCTCTACTGCAAACTGAAATAGTACCTGTAATAACAACGTTAGATGACTCAGCCTCAGACCTGGCAAGAAAAGCATAACATCGGGGCTGGGCCCCATCACCCTGAACCATGTCCCTGGGACGACCTCTAGCTGGCTGGCCTCCACCTCTAACAGCCTGACCTCCACCTCTAACAGTCTGGCTCCTACCTCTGGTTTCCTGACCCCTGCCTCTGGCTGGCTGAGCAGGCAGGGTAGCAACTGGTGCCGGAACCATGACACGAGAACCTTGATGCTGTGGCGGGGCACCCAATAATCTTGGACATGTCCTCTTGATATGCCCATAACCACCACACTCGAAACATCCATCCTGGTATTGTGGCTGTAGAAACTGAGACTGACCCGAACAAGCCAGATGACCACGGTAATAACTCTGAATAGTAGGTGCACTGATAGGAGTTGGTGGTGTACTGTAGGTTGGCTGTCCAGAATGAGGCACATAAGGACCACGACTCCTTGAAGCACTATGGGATGCCTGAAGAACTGAATGAAATGGCCTGGGGGGTTGGCCCCTACCAAAAGAACCCCTGCTTCCAAATGGGGCACCGCTGAACCCACCGGAACGATGAGGTCTCTTGTCAGACCCCTGAGCTCCCTGTGCAAGAACCATATCGACTCTCCTGGAGACATTGGCAGCCGCCTAAAAAAGAAATATCATTCCTAATCTCCTTATCCATCTGCAATCTGATAGGCTGAGAAAGTCCGTCAATAAACCCCATCACCCTCTATCTATCACGGTAGGAAGCAGAAGAAGAGCATGACGGGCCAAATCCACAAAACGGGTCTCATATGGAGAAGCAATCATACTGCCCTGTTGGAGACGCTCGAACTGTGCGGTGATCCTCTCTCAATGTGATAGGAAGAAACTTCTCTAGGAATTCTGAGAACTGGTCCCAAGTAAGAGTAGGCGACCCAGCTGGTCTGGTCAAAAAATAATCTCTCGACCATTTCTTAGCGGAACCACTCATCTGAAATGCAGCAAAGTCAACCCCATTGGTCTCCACTATACCCATGTTCCGCCTATGACAGCTGTCAAGATACTCCTGGGGACCTCTGAAGAATCACCACTAAAGTGAATTGGGAAGAGCTTGGTAAACCTGTCCAACCTCCACAAAACCTCAGAAGACATAGATGACCCATCACCCGTCTGTGCCGCAACAACCAGCTAAAATACTTCGACTGGATGAGCTGCTGGAGTCTGGTACTAGGGAGCCATTTGCTCCAGAGTGTGAGTAGCAGAAGTCTAGGCTCCTCATCCATCCTGAGAGACAGCTGGTTCCATGGGAAATGTGCCAGTTTGGGCCACACTCTCCATAAGGCCCACTAAACAGACCAAAGCGCCCTGAAGCACTGGAGTGGCAATGAACCCCTTCGGAACCTGAGCTGGCCCCGCAGGAACAGTCTGGGATGGAACCTCCTCGTCAAACTCTACCTGAGGCTCCACTAATGGGGCTGCTGCTCGGAGTCTGGGCTGAGCCCTGCCCCTGCCCCTGCCTCGGCCCCTGGCACAGCCTCAACCTCGACCTTTGCCCCTCATAGGAGCTGCCACTAAAGGCTCTGGCTGCTGCTCAGCTGAATATGTGGTACGTGTTCTCGCCATCTTCAAGAGTAGAAGAGTTCAATCAGTATTGAGAAAACAAAATCGCACGACAGAGAAGAATAGAAGTGATTTTTTTTCCTAAACTTCATATCCCCTGGGAGATAAGTACAGACGCCTCCGTACCGATCCTCCAGACTATACTAAGTCTGCTCGTGAATTGTGATACCTAGGCAACCTAGTGCTCTGATACCAATTTGTCACGACCGGGAATTCCCACCGTCAGGACCGTGATGGCGCCTAACATTTCACTTTCTAGGCAAGCCAACTTTAGAGAATCATTAAGCCAAGTCTTATACATTTCTGTAAATAACAACAATTAAACTCTAACGAGTAAAGTCGAGTGCGGAATAAAATAAAAACCTCAAAATCTACTACAACCCAGATCTAGTGTCACAATTCACGAACTTCTAAGATTTACTACGAGTGAAAGTCTGAAAGAAATACAACTATTTTGAAAGGAAATAAACAGTAATGTGTAGTGTCTAGAAGGGGACTCCAGGGTCTGCGGACGTCGGCAGAACTACCTTGGGTCTCCTGTCGGATGAATCCAGCAGCTAACCTCATGATCAGCTCGGACCAACACTAAAATCTGCACAGGAAGTGCAGAGTGCAGTATCAGTACAACCGACCTCATGTACTGGTAAGTGCCGAGCCTAACCTCGACGAAGTAGTGATGAGGCTACGGTGGGTCACTCACACTACAGCATGTACGCAGTATATATGACAAGAGAAGAAAAAGGAAGACAGAAGAGAATAAAGTAGTAATTTGCAAGAAATAACTACAACTCTCGAGAATAAGTCAACAGCGTTCAGAAATTACAAATTCTTAAATGCAATAGAGAATACCATAAAGCTAACACAGCTCAAGGAAACATAAACACATAGGTTCTTGCGGCGTGCAACCCGATCCCACTGTACATCTCATATTCCTCCCTTATTTCCTTATATAGCATAAATTAGTTAATATAAATAAAAGTGTTGCGGCGTGCAACCCGATCCTACCATATCACAATAACACAATCATAGTTCACCCCTATGCCACCAAACAATCCACCCTTAGTACACCTGTTGCGGTGTGCAACACGTTCCCACCGTACAGTATCAATTTACTCTTATTCCACCTCAATATATCACCCTTATTCCACCTGTTGCGGCGTGCAACCCGATCCCACCATATCAACATCAAGTGCTCAGTATACACAGTAAATTCACAATTCAAATCATGGAAACCCTTCACAACACTTAAACACCAAACCAAAACAAATAGGAAACTTGTAGGTCATGAAAGTTCACATAAGTAATACTACACAACGAGTCCAATTCAGAATATACAACAAAAAGGTACTGACAAAACAGCTTAAGCAAATAATAAGAGATAATGAAACTATGGAAAGAACAATATCATGGACAGGAGGAAACAATGTCTAACAAGTAGCAATTAGGCATGGGAACACAATTAGAGCATGTAACAATTAACACAGGGAAAGAGGTCATATGAGAAAAGAAAGAAAACAGATAAACTGGAAGCGCATAAGTACTCTCACTTCACATATACGTCCCTCACAAGAATTTCACATAGGAAATAGTCCGAGGGTTCCTAATTCCTTCAAGTCAAGGTTAGACACAAAACTTACCTCGCTCCAAAGGCCACTCAATTCTCAGTTACTGATTTTCCTCTAGAATCCACCTTTAAACCACTCGTATTTATCCACAAACGACTCAATAATATCAACTATTGCTAAAGTAATCAATTACAACGCATAAATTTTGATTCCCCAAACTTTTTCCCAAAAGTAAAAAATCGACCCCGGGCCCGCTTGGTCAAGACTCAAGGTTCGGACTAAAATCCATTCACCCATTTATCCCCGAGCCCGATTATGTAATTTATTTAAAAATCCGACCTTAATTCGAGGTCTAAATTCCAATTATACAAAAATTTCTAATTCTACCCAAACCCCCAATTTCTACCATAAAAATCCTAGATTTTAGGTTGAAAACTCATGAGATGTAATTGGTAATTGGAATAAAATAGGTTAGAATCACTTACCAATAAATTGGGGAAGAAAATCTTTTAGGAAAATCGCCTATAGGTCTTTTAGTTTTGAAATTTTTGAAGAAATGGCAAAAATCCCGTTTTGGGACTGTTTTATCACTGGGCGTCTATGTTCATCGCATTCGCGTGAACACTGAAGCATTCGCCAAGAGCTGAGCCTTAATGAATTACGACGGGGGAGACTTCACGCATTCGCGAAGGTATAGCCCGCCTCACCTTCGCGTTCGCGAGACGGGGCTCGCTTTCACGTAGAGTCACCCCTGATTTCCCTTCCCAGACTGCCTATTGCTACGCGTTCGCGTGTGACTATTCACGTCCACATAGAGCAAACCCCCCCAATGCTCCGCATTCGCGACTGTAGTCTCGCGTTCGCGTAGGAGAAAAACCCACCCAACCTAGTTTACACTTCGCATTCGCGAGATTAACTTCACGAACGCGAAGAAGGAAACCAGAAGGCACCTGAAACTGCAAAAAAAAAAACAGATTTCTAAGTTTCAAAATCATTCGAAGCCTATCTGAAACACACCCGAGCCCTCGGGGCTCCAAACCAAACACGCACACAAGTCCTAAAACATCATATGAACTCGCTCGCATGACCAAAACACCAAAATAACGCCTAGAACTACCAATCAGACACCAAATCAAATGAATTTTTCAAGAAAACTTTAGAACTTCTATTTTCACAACTGAACGTCCGAATAACGTCAAATCAACTCCATTTATCACCAAATTCGACAAACAAGTCATAAATATTATAGTGGACCTGTACCGGATTTCGAAACTAAAATACGGACCCGGTATCAATAAATCCAAACATCAGTCCATCCTTAAGAACCATAAACTTTCAAACTTTCAATTTTTAATAAAAATCAATAACTCGAGCTAGGGACCTCCGAACTCGATTCCGGACATGCACAGGTCCCAAATTACGATATTGACCCACCGAGACCATCAAAACATGAATCCTGGTCCATTTGCTCAAAACGTTGACCGAAGTCAACTTATATGAATTTTAAAGGAAAACTTCTTTTTTTTATCAGTTTTTAACATATAAGCCTTCCGAAAGAACACCCGGACTGCGCATGCAAATTGAGGAAGCAAAGGAATTATCTACTATATAAGATGACTTATCGGGTCATCACACTGAATTATCTACTATATAAGCAAAGGAAACATACTAATATATGATCTATTTAAAACTTTATTTAAACTGAATAAATAATTATTTTATAATAAATATTATATTTAAACCAAACTCATGGTTAATAGTATATATCCCAACAAATATTTGATTCGGCATAAAGGGAATACAAGTAAATATAAAGCTAATATTAAAACAGAAAATTTATGATAAAATTGGCCCTTTATACTATTTCTTAAACTATGGGAAAAAATTATAATGGCAATTTTGTATTGGAGATCCGCCAAAAAAGGTAGTAAGATGAATATTTAACTAGGTGTGACATGCTAAATAATTTGCAGCTCGTCAAAGTACTTTTTATTCACTGAATATTCGTATTCAAAGTTAGAACTTTTCAATCCATATTTTAAATTGACTAAACTTTAATTCTAAAGTAGTTAAGGTCAGTTATACCTCCAATTTATTTGTCATTCTTGTGCTCTCAGGCCTATAACATTACAATACTGCCTAATTATTGACCTTTAAAACAACTTAAAACTTATCTGAAATTAAAAATTCTCTAAAGTAAAATTAATTTATCTTTTTACTAGCATAGAATACAAATCTCTAACCAAACTACAAAATACTATCGCAAACACCAGATCAAATGTTAATCTAACAGTAACAAAATGTTTAATTCCAAGTAGTTGGTATTGTTTGTATATATCATTTTTTTTATCGTGATTTCTTCTTGGTTAAGCTCTAGAATTTGAGATCGTAAGTATTCCAAACCATTTCTCTTTACCACTAAGAAGTATGGTGGAGTAGATGTGATTCGTCCACTCATAACCTAGTAGAAATAACAGTAAGTAATCGCTTTGAACACCTCCATTTAGAAAATATATATTTTAAAATTATTTGGATTAGCCAATTTGAAAAACTTCAGAGTTCAGATAGTTCATGTTGCTATTTAATATTCTTCTTCTTGTCAATTTCATACTGTTGGGACTGCCTAATTGTTGTCCTTTGAAATAATTTAAAACTTTAAAAATAAAATTTCTCTAAAAGTTAAATTAATCCCAAGAGTGTACACCGAATTATGATTTTTCTTGGTATTCTCCTACTACAACAAAGTACTACTAATATTACCTTCATTACCTTACAATATTGAAATATTAGCGACTTCTTCCTATTGTATTGGTAAAATAGAGTTTCACACGTAAGCCAGATTTTGACAATTCAGCCAGTTATGTTGACACAGGAGAATGCGACAGCTGGATGTGATTCTTTGAAGAGGTACGGAACAAAGAGGCACGATTCAATAAACCCTGGAGCTTATCAGTCACGGGAAACTCAACCTGATCAAAACAGGGAAGAGACACGGTCAAAATGAATCTGGACAAAGCTACGAGCAGATTCAGGAACCCACAATTGATTACTCGTACATTATGTAACTGTAACCCAATTACCGTTATCATTTGTAACGCCTCATTAATGTCATAATTAGTCATTAATGGGAAACCATAGCAAGAGTTGTACGTTATATCAAGGAATCTCCTATATAAGGGAGGGGAATACAGCTTGTAAAGGCATCTGATTCTCGAATACAATCTACTTTGCTTTTCTATATTTCTGCAATATTGTCTGTTATTCATTTTTCTATATTTCCTTGATTATCAGTAACCCGTGTTCATCCTAGAAATAGCTTTAGTCAAAAGATGTAATTCTTTAGTTAAACAAATTGGTTCCGTTACCGGGAGTCAGATAATCCTTGTTTGCTTTTCAAGTGGTATCCTTTGAACTATGTCGAACTCCAACGACAACAACCAGCAAGGGAATGGAACCCCAGTTCCATCGCCTTCAGGAACCCCACGTGGTTCAAGGGAAAAATCCCCAGAAAGATCCAATAACAACAATGGTGATAATGATCGAACAGTGGAATAAGATCGAGTAAAGCAAATAATTGCAGAGTATGTGAGCCAAGCTTTGCAAGAATTTGCGAGGGGATTACTGGCAGCGTTACCTGCACCACCAACACCACCCCCCCAATAATACCATCACCGTGGAAAATCCTCAATCTGGGTTGCCAAACTCAGGAAAGGGAGATACTCCTAATGAAACTCTCGAAGCGAGACCAGGTATATCTAATAACTCAGAATTATAAAATTTACTGGTAACCATGCAGAAACAGATAAAGGAGCAGAACGATTGCATCGAACAAATTCCCTGAGTACCGCCTATTATCAAAGGCATTGATATTGATAGGTATTCTCAACAACCATGGAAGCCAAGTGCGGCACCTTTGCCTATACCCAAGAAGTTTAAAATGACTGACGTTTCCAAATATGATGGAACAACTAACCCACGTGATCATGTGACTGCTTTCACTACTGGAGTAAAAGGCAACGACTTAACAAAACAAGAGATTGAATCAGTCCTTGTCAAAATATTTGGGGAAACACTTACCAAAGGAGCCCTAACCCGGTATTCTCTTCTCCCTGAAAATTCTATTGGCCCTTTTGTGGAGCTTGCAGATTCATTTATAAAAGCACACTCTGGTGCACAAAAAGTTGAGAAAAGAATGGAAGACATATTCAAAATAATACAAGGAGATACGAAACTACTCCGTGAGTTTGTAGACAGGTTTCAACGAGAAAGAATGTAATTACCCAGGGTGCCTGATAATTGGGCAGCCATGGCATTTGCAAGAAACCTAAATGATAAGAGCTCAGAATCCACGAGATGACTTAAGGAAAGTCTAAGAGAATTCCCCGCTACAATATGGAACGATGTATATAACCGGTATAGTACTAAACTAAGAATAGAGGAAGATATCATTACTCGTTCAAGAGATGAAGATCATTTTCCAGCTCCAGACGTCCTGAATCAGACAGAAGATCAGGTAAAAACAGGTACGATCCTTACCTAGGACCCTCGAGACGTGATATTCGTCCCAGGTTCGAAAACACTAGGTCAGACTATAGACCACCAGGAAGAGACGTAGCCTCATCCTCATCTAGATCCAGAAAAGATCAAGATTAACGACCTAGAGGTAATACCCGGATTGGGGATCATACCTTTAATGTAAGTACTACCAAACTTGTCTCAATATTGAGGAACATGGGAGACAAGGTTAAGTGGCCCAAAGAGATGCGATCAAATCCAAATAGAAGGAACCCAGATCACTGGTGTGAATTCCATAATGATCATGGGCACAAGACTGCGGATTGCAGATTTTTACAAGGGGGAGTAGAAAATTTATAGAAACACGGCTATTTAACAGAATTGTGTAGTGATAAAGATGAACATGCATATATGAGGAACAGGCGGGAGCCCTCATAGCCTCCTTCTCCAAAATGATCCGTCAACGTGATACACGAAGGTGAAGAAGTAAACGGAGTGGTCTGCAAAACAACCACAAAGTTCATAATTACACATGGAAAACGGGTTCGTGAAAATATGGAAGAGGATGATATAACCTTCGATGATGCATATATCGGCGGATTAATGCTTCCTCACAATGATTCTCTGGTAATATCTTTACTTATTCATGACACTAACGTAAAAAGAGTATTGATTGATCCAGGCAGTTTAGTCAATATCATTTTGCTAAAAGTCGTGGAAGAAATGCTATTGGAGAATCAAGTAATCCCAAGGGCACGAGCCATATCAGGGTTTGATAAATCTACAGTTATAACAAAAGGAGAAATTGAGCTTAGCACTTATGCTAAGGGGGTGATCAAAAGTACAAGGTTCCAAGTCATCGATACTGACATGGCTTATAATGTAATTGTGGGAAGGCCATGGATCCACAAAATGAAAGCAATACCCTCCACCTTGCATCAGGTAATTAAATTCCCCTCTGAATGGGGGATTCAGCAAATTAGAGGCGACCAGCAAACCGCAAGAAATATAAACTCTGTGGTACACTACAACAAGAAAATAGAGGTGGAAGAATCACGAGATAAGGGAATCTCCCAAGCGGGTAGCATCGCCCAAACATGCATGGAAGAAATTACTACCCAAATAGGTACGGAAGGTATTATTGTTGAAACAGGTACAAAAGAAAATACTTACGAGAAGGTGAATCAAGTTACCACAGAAGGTGCATTAGACCACACGGATGCAGATTCCAGACTGGACGTCATTCATGAATCGGAGAAAGACGAGCACATCAAAACAAATACGGAAGAGCTAGAAGTTGTTCCATTGTCTGAACAAGAGCCTGAACAAAAAGTGTATATAGGCACGAGGTTGGGCCCTGGTAGAAGAGAAGAAAAGAAAGCAAGGACCATTCAAAAACCATGTGATCAACGAAGAGGTACAGAAACTCTTGAAGATTTGTTCGATACGAGAGGTAACATACCCTAACTGGCTAGCAAACACCGTGGTAGTACCTAAAAAGAATGGCAAATGGGGAGTATGCGTAGATTATACAGACTTAAATAAAGCATGCCCCAAAGATTTATTCTCATTGCCACATATAGATCAAATGATTGATGCCACAGCAGGTCATGATTTATTAAGCTTTTTAGATGCATATTCTGGTTATAATCAGATTAAAATGGATCCCTCAGATGAGGAAAAAACTTCCTTCATTAAAAACAGGGGGACTTACTGTTATAAAGTTATGCCTTTTGGCTTGAAAAATGCTGGAGCCACCTATCAAAGGTTAGTGACTAAAATGTTCCAAGAACATCTTGGAAAGATGATGGAAGTCTATATTGATGATATGTTGGTAAAATCAACACAAGCAGAAGACCATTTCCAGCATCTCTCTACTAGTTTTGATATTTTACGTAGGTATAATATGAAGCTAAATCCAGAAAAATGCGTTTTTGGAGTGCAATCAGGTAAATTTTTGGGTTTCCTTGTATCGAACAGAGGAATAGAGGTAAATCCCGCTCAAATTAAAGCTATAGAAGAAATACCTGATATTTTAACAAATAAAAGGAAGTTCAAAGACTGGCGGGGAGAATAGCAGCTTGGGAAGATTTATTTCTAAGTCTTCCGAAAAAGTTTTAAATTCTTCTCAGTTCTCAAAAAGCAGAATTAGTTCGGATGGACTGAAGAATGTCAGCAAGCCCTTAAAATCTGAAGATTTATCTATCGAAACCACCGCTGCTTTCAAAGCCAAAGGAAGGGGAAAGATTGTACGTCTACCTGGCTGTTCCAGAAATTGCTGCAAGTGCAGTACTGGTAAGAGAAGAAAAATTTAATCAATCACATATCTATTATGTAAGTAAAACTTTGCTAGATGCTGAAACTAGATATCCACATCTGGAAAAGTTAGCCTTAGCTTTAATAATGGCATCTAGAAAATTACGACCATATTTCAATGCCATCCAATCACCGTTGTGACTTCATATCCTTTAAGAAATATTCCACATAAACAGAAATTTTCAGGAAGATTAGCCAAGTGGACCATAGAATTAAGTGAGCATGGAATAATCTATCAGCCTAGGACTGCAATTAAGTCTTAAATACTAGCTGATTTTGTTGTTGACTTTAGTAATAGCATTGTCCCTGAAGTAGAAAAAGAGTTACAACTTTTTAACGGTGCTAATCCGGGCCTATGGACCCTATTAACCGATGGCTCTTCAAATATAAAAGGTGTCGGCTTAGGCATAGTCTTAATATCACCCACGGGTGAATAGACACAGAAAGCTATCAAGTGTTATCCTATAACTAACAATGAAGCAGAGTACGAAGCTGTTATTGCAAGGCTTGAACTCTCACGGGAGCTCTCAATCGAGAAAATTGTGATCAACAGCGACTCCCAACTGGTAGTAAATTAGATACAAGGGACTTACATCGCTCGAGAGACTCGAATGCAACAGTATCTTTAAAAAGCACGAGAGCTCGTAAGACACTTCAAAACATGGAAGGTAATGCAAATACCTAGAGGGGAAAATGCAGAAGCAGATGCATTAGCTAACCTCGCAGCAGTCACAGAAGTAACAAACAAAGACAATGCAATTGTCGTCCAACTATTTTATTCAATGATCAACCAGGACAGGAATGAGGTAACTTTCAATAACATAACCTGGGACTGGAGAACGAAATTCTTAATTTTTTGCAGAATGGCACCGTACCTGAAGACAAGAAAGCAGCTCAACCACTTCGCCGCAAAGCTGCACGGTACTGCCTTATTCGCAACTCGCTTTATCGCAAGATGTTCGGAGGACCCCTATCTAAATGCCTCGGACCTAACCAAACGGAATTTGTGATTAAAGAATTCCACGAAGGACATTGTGGAAATCACTCAAGGGCGAAATCCTTAGTGAAAACCCTAATCAGAGCTGGATATTATTGGCCTAAGATGGAAGAAGAAGTCGAGAATTTTGTATCCAAATGCGTCAGGGACCAAAGATTTTCCAATAACATGCATCGACCAGCGGAATTATTACATCCAATAATATCCCCATGGACTTTCATGTAATGGGGTATGGACATAGTGGGACCTCTTCCCACAGCTAAAGGACAGGTACGGTTTTTGCTCATGCTAACCGACTATTTTACAAAATGGGTAGAGGCAGAAGCGTTCAAACAAGTGCAAGAAAAGGAAGTTAAAAGCTTCTTATGGCGAAACATAATATGTCGCTTTGGAATAACAAAGGAGATCGTGTGCGATAATCGCCCACAATTCATAGGCTCGCAAATCACAGAATTCTTTGAAAGCTGGCAAATCAAACGGATTACTTCAACACCATACCACCCCGTGGCTAATGGTCAAGCTGAGTCAACGAATAAGGTCATCATCAACAATCTAAAGAAGCGGCTGGATAAAGCCAAATGAAACTGGCCTGATGAGTTACCAGCGGTATTATGGGCAAACAGAACAACTTCAAAAATAGTCACGAGAGAAACCCCGTTCGCACTTGTCTATGGCTTAGAAGCCTTAATACCTGTGGAGATTGGCGAACCAAGCATAAGGTTCTCAACAGCCATGGAGGGAGCAAACGACGACGAATTGAGGACCAATCTGGACCTGCTCGAACCACGAATAGAAGCAGCACTGATACGGATGGCAGCTCAAGAACAAATCATAGAGCATTATTACAACCCCAAAGCTCATCTCAGGTACTTCAAGATTGGGGACTTCGTCCTCAAAAAATTCTTTCAATCAACGAAAGAAGCAGGCACAGGAAAGCTAAATCCAAACTGTGAAGGACCCTACAAATTCCGAGGCATAGCTGGGAAAGGTCCTATGAGTTGGAAGCTATGGACGGAAGAGTTCTACCAACAAGCTGGAACGCCATCCACCTAAAGAAGTATTACTTCTAAGGAAAAGAAATACCCCTGGTCAGGTATCACACGTTCAATTTTATTTTGAACATTTAAAAATTTTAATAACTTTTTTAGATGATAGGCATAAATCTAACCCATCATCAGATGATGATATTAGACCTGCAAAGACACGAGGAAATAACACAATTCTCGGTCTAGGATTACACTTTCTGATGGACGTTTTAAAGGGTTAAGCAGTCATCATCTAAAAAACTATATACCTTCGAGTTCGGAATGTTTTTCCTTTTCANCCAAATACAAAGCCTAATGAAAAAAACCAAAACCTTCGAACATGTTCAGGTTGAAAGGAAAAATATTAATTACGAGGAAGAAATATACATCTTTATACTTATTCAAAGTTGTTATCAAATAAAACAGTTATGGATGAAAGATCTAAATCCTTGTATTAGTTCAGAAAACTGTTATCAAATAAAACAGTTACGAATAAGAAAACATTTCCCTCGTACTTATTAGAAAATTGTTTCCAACAAAAATAGTTGCGGGTAAAAACCCCAATCTTTATAAAAATTGTTACTAGTGAAAAACAGTTGTTCCCTTATATTAATATTGAAAAATCGTTACCTATGAAAAACAGTTACGAAATACAAGGGTATATCAAATCTGTTAAACAAAAGCAGTTGCAACATGAGTTTTAGACGATAATCAAACACATGTAAAATGTCGTGGAAGTTCAAACAAAAAACTTTCCTTGGAAACATTCTTAAACATGTGTAAAATTCCTATCACTCTATTGCATTATCATGAAGCTGAGACGTCTTCTTCATGTCAATCATAAAGGGCCGTCTTCCATAAATTATGCCTACTACAAAAAGGCACACATTTAATATGACACCGTGCCTATTACGAAAAGGTACGAGCAATCTAAAGCAATCAATATGAAAAACTCAGAGGTAAAACTAAAACCTCGAAAAATGAAGCATGAAAAGACTTAAAGAGTGAAAAAGAAACTCAACAAAAGTCATACTAGCATTAATATATTAAAACGGTTAAGCAAAAACTAAGTATTAACTTATACTTAGCCGTATAGAATTTTTATACATTGAGGTGCCCCAAAGTTGTCATTTGGGGACTTTAAAGAAATCCAATTTTACCCTCCGATGGGACTGGGGGTAACCACCAATTGAGACAAAGATAAAAAAAAGGTGTGAACCAACTAAACTTTTTCAAGAGGGGGGTTGACTTCACTGGCAGAATAAGCGGGAGCAACTAGGGATGAAGAGGCACGAGCAACTGGAGTCTCACCATCAGGTGAAGAGAGGTTATGACCTTGTTAAGCCTTCTCCATGGCTTCCTTAGTTTTAGCTATTTCAGCACTAAGGTCAAAACCCTCTTGACTCAATGTGTCAAGGCGAGATCATATACGCCCAGCTCACATCAACAGCAGCCACCTCTTCAAGATCCTCATAATCCCTTGCCCATACTTGAAGTTCAACTCTCAATCTGTCCTTCTCCGCTTCAGCAGCTTCATGGGGGGTCCTTAACGGTACAATCGACTCCTCCAGAGTTTGAAATTTATCTAAAGCCTTACGAAGGTCCTCTTGAGTACGAGTGAGTGATTGCACGAGCTCACCTGAGTATTCCTCCTTCTGCCCCAACAAGTTTTTCAAGTCTTGAAACTCCTCTGAGGCGCGGGACAGGTGCTCAGCAAATGAGGACTCCAGAACACTCTTGTCTTTATCAACCTGGCTGGAAGAAGCCTTCTCTACTGTCAGTTCTTCCGCCATAAGACTCATCTACCGCTTCAAGGTTTCATTTCCTCTTCTAAGTCATCCATGTCAATCCTTAGGCTATCATACTGAGCTTTCCAATTATCAGCATTGACCTGCAACTCTTTTGTCTCCTGATCCGTATTTGAGATCCTCTTCATGAGCTCCATGCCTATAAGATTAATCTACAAGAAATAAACCAATTAGATATGGTAAATTTCATATACGAAAATGAAAGAGGATAACCTGCATCATACCTTCAAAGAGGTATGCACAACTTCATTGGCCCATGTAAGAGCGCTATGGCTGGCTAGCTTGGCTTTCTCAGTGGGACCTATCAAAGGCTTGAGCCACACTTCGGGCTCACCCATTTTCTTGAAATGATTTCCCTCAGCTGGAACCTCTATTACCACCTACCGCATCTCTCTGCTGGAAGACCCTACTTCCCTAGCGGAAAGCATGGAAGCAGGCAAAGATGAAGCAGCAACAAGCACGGGGGGTTGAGGAGCTGGAGATGCCACGGGCAAAGCAGCAGGCACGGAGGGTAAACGAGTTGAGGAAGCCATGGGAAAAGAAATAATAGGAGCAGTAATAGGCAAAGGAGCAGATGAGACAGCTTCTCTTAAAGAAGCAGGAAAGACAGAAGCCAAAGGAACATTGTTAGGAGCAAGGTCAACCTTCATGGAACAGGTAATTCGCAGACTTATGAATGGGGGAATATGAAACATCTTCAAGGGTAGAGGGCTCAACCACAGACACGGAAGGCAAGGTCATGGGTGTAAACTCATCATCTTAAACCACCCTCCTTCTCCGTGGCCTGTGTAATAAAGCACATTCTTCTTCTTCTTCTACGAAACGAGACTCACCAATCTTCCTCTTCGAGTAAGATGAACCAACAATAATTTCTTGGGCCTGAGCCAAAGACATCTTCGGGATAGATGAAGCAGACACCCCACGAGCAGAGAACCCTATCAAAAGAGAAAAAGTTAAGCGACAAAGAAAGAAGAGACTCGAGTAAGGAAAGAAGCAAGAAAAAAAGCTTCACTTACCGTGGGTTTTTATATGCCAACCATACCTCCCAGCGAGGTACTTCCAAGATCTCTCTTCTAAAGGAGCAACGGACAACAATTTTTCTACCCAATCATGGATACCGTAGACATTCTCAACAATATCCATGATTGTTGAGAGAGGAAGAAATAGATACGGTGTTAGTAAAACATCTCAAGTTAGAACGAGCGAAAGTAAATAGACATGAGCTAAAGAATACTCACGTGCGCGATTCCACTTCTCAGTGAAGGGAAGATTTTCTTCACCCACTAAATAACCAGTGGGTGCAGCAACATACCGGAGGTACCAACCCCTATCCTTATCATCTCCGGGGGTAACCAGCACTCTTTTGCTCCTAGAAGTCAAAGTAAAAACCCCTTCAAGAAAAAAGGTAGGAGAGTATAGATGAATAAGATGGTTGAAAGTAAAAGGAACCGAGGCTAAATAAGCTAAACTCCTAAGACATGCGACAACTCGCCACACAAGCGGACCAACTTATCCTAAGAAGATATTGAAAAAATGACAGAATTCAATTATGACTGGGTCAGTGGGAGGTCTAAACCCTAGAGTAAAAGGGTACGTATAAATAAAAGAATATCCCATCTTGTAAGACGTTATTCTTTGATTACTATTCAGAATGTAGACAGAGAAATCAGGCCTACAAAAACACTCCCTACGAACAAGCGAAATCTGACCCTCAGTTATAAGGGTTGGATACCTTTTGACACTCTCAATGGAAGAAGATTGGTCTACAAGAACTTGATTATCTCTAGGAAAGACAAACTCATCAGGAACAATTTCATCAACTCCAGGTTCACGAAGGTGTTCACCTCTACCTCTAGACAAAGACCGAGAAGCCCTAAACCTCGGAGAAACTAGAGACCTAGCGGAAGGAGAGGGAACTATCTGAGAAGAAGAGGAGCCTCTCGAAGGAGTGGATCCTAGACTCCTAAGTCTACCACCCCTCCGACTCCTAGTCGGAGCAGAAGATGGAATTAAATTTTCAATATCTATTACTCCCTGAGGTTGATTTGAAGAAGACATGTTTACAAAGGCAAGAAGAAAGTTCTTTACAAAAGACAAAGTTAGAAAGTGTTTCGTGGAAGCAAAGAAAAGAAGAAAGGTATTTATACTTGAGGACAACCGTCAAACATGGAAAAAAAGAAAAATAATGATGAAAAGTCATAATTGAAGGTGTCACTTCGGGACTGACACAGCTGCAAAAAGACCTAAAAGGTGCCGAGTAAATTCACAACAAATCCGAGAAGGACACGTGGTATGAGCATTAAATGGAAGTGACAAACGACGCCTATGGTTCAGAGAAGGATACAATGTTTCGAGGTAAAGCGGCGGCAAAATATTTCCGACATAAATGAATATCCACTTACCAAATATTAATCGATAAATATATGGTAAGTGGGGGGACTATCTGTATTGGTAAAAAAGAGTTTCACACGTAAGCCAGCTTTTGACAATTCAGCCAGTTATGTGGACACAGGAGAACGCGACAGCTGGATGTGATTCTTTGAAGAGGTATGGAACAAAGAGGCATGATTCAATAAACCCTCAAGCTTATCAGCTAGGGGAAACTCAACCTGATCAAAACAGGGAAGAGACACAGTCAGAATGAATTTGTACAAAGCTACGAGTAGATTTAAGAACCCATAATTGATTACTCGTGCGTTATGTAAGCGTACCCCAATTACCGTTATCCTTTATAACGCCTCATTAATGTCATAGTTAGTCATTATTAATGGGCAACCATAGCAAGATTTGTATGTTATATCAAGGAATCTCCTATATAAGGGAGGGGAATACGGCTTGTAAAGGCATCTTATTCTCGAATACAATCTACTTTATTTTTCTATATTTCTGCAATATTGTCTATTATTTATTTTTCTTTATTTCCTTGATTATCAGTAAGCCGTGTTCATTCTAAAAATATGTTTAGTCAAAAGATCTAATTCTTTGGTTAAACAACTATAGTGTTCATTGTTCAGATATCACTCCCACTCGATAAAAGCATATTGTAACGACCCGGCCGGTCGTTCTGAGAGTTTAGCCCATTTTCCCCATTTTTGCTTCATTGTTTGCATGGTCCATCTATTTTGTGTTATTTGGGTTGGTTGGATTGGGTTCAGAGTGATTGTGGAGAGAAACAGGCACTTAGTCTCTTAACTTGGTTCAATAGGTGGAAAATTCAACCGAAAGTTGACTTATAGGTATATGATATCAGAATGTGGTTTTTATGGTTTGGATGGCTTCTTTAGGTGATTTGGGACTTAGGAGTGTATTCGAAATGTTCTCCGGAGGTTCGTGGTAGAATTAGGCTTGAATTGCCGAAATAGGTTTTTTTGGCGATTTCCGGTCGGCAATGGAAAATTTTCCATCGGGGTTGAAATGGGTTTACGGAGGTTGGGATAGGTTCGTATTGTCATTTGGGATTTGTGTGAAAAATTTTAGGTTATTCGGACGTGGATTTAGTGGTTTCGGCATCGTTGACGAGTTTCAGAAAGTTTAGAAATCCTTAGGCTTGAATTGTCGATTTATTCGGTGTTTTGATGTTGTTTTGGGTGTTCCGAGGGTTCGAATTAGTTCGTGTGTTGATATATGACGTGTTGGTATATTTTTTTGAGGCCCCGAGGGCCTCGGGCGTGTTTCGTATGGTTAATGGATTGAATTTGGGAAGTGGAATTCCTGAAAAATAATGTTGGTGTAATTCTTCTAGTGATTTTGGTTAGATTCGGGGCGATTTGTGGCCGAGTCGAGCAGTAAGGGCATTGCGAAGTAGAGGTTTGGCTTGATTGAGGTAAGTAACACTTCCAATCTTGGTTCTGAGGGTTTGAAACCCCGAGCTATTTGTTACATGATTAGAATTGGGTGACACACATTCCAAGTCTTGGGTGTGCGGGCGTGCACCGTATGATTCATGACCTGGTTCATTCCATGGCACCGTTTATTGGTTCTCTCTTATAGATAGTTGTGCTTCTGCCATTGTGACTGACGTGAACATTCTGGAAATCATGCTAAATACTTTGTTAAGGATTCACGCCGATACTGTTGAGACCCGAGTGGTCGTCTTAAATGCGAACATGCTAGAAATCATGCTAGATATTATGTTAAGGCTTCACGCCGATGTTGTTGGGATCCGAGTGGTCGCTTATTGTTGTTATTTCATGCATTTCATTGATATTATATTCTCAGTCCTATCATTGCATACCATATCATGTCTCAGTTTCGGTAATTGTTGATTTTGCACATTTTATCATTTATTCGGGCTAGTTCATTCATTGTGAGCTCATGTGAACGAGACTAGAGAGTGATGACTGAGTGAGGCCGATAGCCTGATATACAGTGATAGTATGGGATCGGGCTGCACGCCGCAGCGAGATATTGATTATGCCTTCGTTGTCTTGTTATAGCGCTTGGGCTAAGAGGAGCCCCTCCGGAGTCTTTACACCCCTACTGAGCGCAGTGATATTTGAGGGATGGATCTTTCCAGGACATGGATCTTGTCCGAAGTGATATTTGACGGATGGATCTTCCCTGGACATGGATCTTGTTCGAAGTGATATTTGAGGGATGGATCTTCCCTGGACATGGATCTTGTCCAAAATATTTATCTGGAGATGGATCTTCTCCACGAGGCTGGATTGGCCTGTTTCCACTGGTACTGAGCGATTGAGGTCAGTGATGCGTGTACGTAATTTGGGATGGATCCTCCCTAGGCTGTTGATCCATATACAGTACTGAGTAGACGAGTATTTGTGAGTGGGAGTACATTGTGAATTTCATATTGTTGATGCATTGGCACGTAGAATATGTCGAGTTATATATGTTAAACTGTTCGAAACTGTGTTTATCTTATCAGTTGTGCTTTCTAGTTGACTGAAAGCATGCCCAAATTCCTGTACATTTATTCTGTCATGAATATAGAGGTTTAGTCCGTCACTACCTCTCATTCCACAGGTTGGAATTGTTACTTACTGAGTTGGTGTACTCACGTTACCCCTTGCACCTTGTCTACAGATTCTTGTGCTAGGACCGAGTGAGAGCTGGTTTACTCGCTGGGAGAACTTCGGATATTGCAAGGTAGTTGTTTGGCGTCCGCAGCCTTGTCTCTCTCCTTCCTATTAGTCATTTTGTTTATTCTCAGACTGGTTTGTAGTAAGGGAACAGTACTAGATTTTTTGTATTTCCTTTTGTAGTTGCTCATGACTGATGACTCCGGGTTTTGGGGCTGTATTTAAATGTTTTACCTACCTTTATGTGTTTTCAAATGCTAAAACGAAAGATTTAAGAAATACTGGTTGATATCGAACCAAACGAAAGTTCTTATCATGTTATGCATAGTGAATTGGCTAGCCTAGTATCACGATAGGCGCCATCATGCCCGAGTTGGTTTTCGGGTCGTGAAAAGTTGGTATCAGAGCCCTAGGTTGCATTTACTCACAAGAAGTTTTAGTAGAGTCTTGCAGATCGGTATAGAGACGTCTGTACTTATCTTCGAGAGGCTACAAAACCCTTAGGAAAATCTCACATTCTTGAATTCTTAATCAGTCGATTCTGGTAACCAAATTTTGGTTGTTCCATTCTGTCACATATGGTGAGGACACGTACTACCGATCAGGATGGTCAGCCACCAGTTGGTCCTGTGAGAGGCCGGGATCGCAGTCGAGGCCGTGGTAGAGGAGGGATGTAGCCCGCGCAGCAGCCGGGGCAGTACCTATGGACCCTCTAGTTATTCCAGATCAGGTCCCAGTCATAGATGATCTGTTGGGACCAGCTTATGAACTAGTTGTGCCTATTTGTCATTTTGGGTCTTCAGGAGACCTTGGCCTAGATTTTGAACGCATGCACTAGTCTTGCTCAGGCGGTCGTTGTTTCTACATCAGCAGCTACTTCTCAGGCCGGGGGAGGAACTCAGACCCCTGTCGCCCGTACACCCGAGTAGGTTGTTCAGGGACTTCAGACATCGGGGGCAGCTCCAACCCAACCGGTTGCACCTGTTCAGGATCTTGTGTTTCCCGTCATGCCAGATGACGAGCAACGTAGCTTGGAGATGTTTGGGAGACTTCAACCTCCAATTTTCAGTAGTACTGAGGGCGAGGATGCACAGGGTTTCTTAGACAAGTGTCAGAGGATGCTTCGTACAACAGGGATATTGGAGACTGGTGGGGTCTCATTTACTACCTTCCAGTTCTCATGAGCTGCATTTACTTGGTGGGAGGATTATGAGAGGCGTAGGCCCATTGGTGCAACACCCCTTTCTTGGCAGCAGTTTTCCACTCTCTTCTTAGAGAAGTATGTCCCACAGTCCCGGAGAGAGGAGTTGCACAGGCAGTTTGAGCAGCTGCGTCAGGGTGATATGACGATGTCGCAGTATGAGATGAGGTTTTCTGAGCTTGCTCGACATGCTATTTGGCTGGTACCTACAAAGAGAGATAGGATCAGGAGATTCATGGATGGTCTCACATATCAGCTTCCTATTCTTATGACCAGAGAGAGAGTGTCAGGTGCTAAGTTTGAGGAGGCGGTTGATATCGCCCGAGAGATTGAGTCGGTTCGCCGCCAGGAACGAGACGAGAGGGAGGACAAGAGACCTCGAGGATCTGGTAGTTTTGGTGGTGTTCCTTCAAGGGGCAGCCTCAGCACGACAGAGGCCGTCCATTCAGGCAGGCTCAGCCAGGTCGCTCAGGCTATCGTGGTGGATCAGCTGGTCGTGATCCTCTCAGTTCGCATCAGGGGCACCCATCATTCAGTGCTCTGCCAGCTCAAAGTTCATCTTGTGCACCGTCGGTTCAGGGTTCATCTATGCCCAGTTCTTCTAGTGGTTATCCTAAAGCTAAGGGTTCCCTTTAGTCCCCAGTGCCATTTTTTGAGAGAGGGTGCTTTGAGTGTGGAGATGTGGGCCATATAAAGAGGTTTTGTCCTCGTCTTACGGGAGGTACTTATCAGCAGAGGATTCAGTCCCAGTTACTGCACCGCCCGCCCAGGCGGTTAGAGGTGGGGGTCAGGCAGTTTGGGGTCGCCTTAGAGGGAGAGGTCGACCCAGTGGTGACCAGGCCCGATTTTATGCACTTTCATCCAGGCCAGAAGTGATGGCTTCTGATGCCGTGATCCCAGGTATTTTTTCAGTCTGTCACGAGATGCTTCAGTTTTTATTTGATTCCGGTTCTTCATATTCACATGTTTATCATATTTTTCCCATTCTCTGGATATGCCCCGTGAGTCTTTAGTTACATTTGTTCATCTGTTCGTCCTTGTGGGTGATGTTATGGTTATGGACCGCCTGTGTCGGTCATGTGTGGTGCCTATTGGGGGTCTTGAGACCCGGGTGGATGTTTGATTTCTCAATATGGTCAGTTTCGAGGTGGTTTGATCAGGTAGATGATGTTACCTTAGGTATGACTTGATGAAGGTGTAAGTTTCAGAACATGCTGTGTTTTGATTTATGGGTACCTCATTAGTAGGGTGGCACTCTCCTTGTTGTTCGGCTATGAGTATTCAAGTCCGGCCTTGTAACACCTACAGATTGTAGGGGTATTTCCTCATAGTGTGATCGTGCATTGGAAACCTATTAGTCATTCAGGCGGCGGAATTGAGATCGGATATGGTGATTGGTGTGCTTTGAGGGTTTTGAGTCTGGAAACTCGAATGAGTAGATGATTTCATAGTTGAGGGATGTAGAGTCGTAGCCAAGGTTGGCCAGGGGTTAGTGTGTGTTGTGATTGAGTCATTATGGACCTTCAGAGAGTCATTGGTGTATGGTGCACGACCGGATTGATTTGGGGTTCCTTAGTAGGCCCTGTGGGGATAGGTGTTTTGCACCGAGTTGGATTGATTGGCTCCGTAATACTATTGTGAGGGGGTATCAGTTAGTGGCTATTGGGTTATCTGTGTCTTGGGATTATCTAGGAGTTACCGTCCCTACTTCAGGGAGCAGCGATTCGTTGGTTTTAGCTACACATGGTGCGGTTTTGTTGTGGTCTTCTAGAGGAGTTTGATTAAGGTAAAGTAGATGAGCACCGTAGGGTTTGGACGTATGGGTTGTGTTCTTTCAGACTCGTATGGCGTGGTAGCGTCCGATTTCCCGTGTTTATGGTAATGCACTTTGATTACTTGATATCGGTTTCATGTGGCTTTTTATATTTAGCAAGACTAAGCGAGGGGTACAATATGGATCAGCATTTGGATAGGGTTCACGTATTGCAGCGGGGTATGTTAAATAGGATCCTTGTGTTTAGGATTCGTGTGTCTTGGTTCTGCGGTGTGTGAGGAGTCTGTTGTACTGCATTTTTGTGTTACCCGTTAATATTGCAGGACAGTTTTCGTGTATGGTGTCATTTTTCATGTTTGGGTGCATTTGGGGTGTTCTCTATTAGTACATGGACTGCACGGGTTAAGGCTTTAAGCGGTATTGATGTGTCATGTTACCAGAGTGGTTGTGACAGATGAGATGAGGTCATCGAACCTAGAATGGGTGTTATCAAATCTGGTTGCGCCATATTTGGGAGGATATTAACGCTGATCGGTTTAGAAGTTTTGCTATATTTCCTGTCGAAGGGAGGGAGTTCCATCACTTGTTGATACGACGAATGGTTATGGGTTTCTGCTTGTTTCGCTCATCATGGACAGTATATTAAGGTGTTATAACGGGTCTCTGTTTGTTGGCGGGTTATTTACCGGCATTTGGGTGGCTTCGACGTCTGTTGTGATTTGAGCTTATTGTTATGAGTGTTCAAGATAGGTGACATATAATGTGATTTTGTCTTGAGTTATGACTTATGTGTGATACAGACGGTTCAGTCATATACAATGTGTGGAGGCGTGATTCTAATCTTGCAGATAAGTTTTGACGTGGAATGGGGATTCTAAGGCGTACGAATTTGGTAGGGTATAGAGGCATTCGAATGTATTGTGTTACGAGATCTATGCAGGGTAGGGTGACGTGGGGTCACCCCCGGGTATGTGCATGGTAAGGTTATTCGGCGGTTTAATGGCTTTTGGAACAACTATTGGCACGTTCGAGGAGGAACGTTTGTTTAAGAGAGGGAGAATGTAACGACCCGGCCGGTCGTTCTGAGAGTTTAGCCCGTTTTCCCCATTTCTGCTTCATTGTTTTTCTGGTCCATATCTTTTGTGTTATGTTGGGTTGGTTGTCTTGGGCTCAGAGTGATTGTGGAGAAAAAAGAGGTACTTAGCCTTTTAACTTAGTTCAATAGGTGGAAAAGTAAACCGGAAGTTGACTTATAGGTATATGATATCTGAATGTGGTTTTTATGATTCGGATAGCTTCATTAGGTGATTTGGGACTTAGGACTACATTCGGAATGTTATTCGGAGGTCTGTTGTAGAATTAGGCTTGAATTGGCGAAATAGATTTTCTAGCGATTTCCGGTCGGTAGTGGAAAATTTGCTATCAGGGTCGGAACGGAATTCTGGAGGTTGGGATAGGTTCGTATTGTCATTTGAGATGTGTGTGAAAAAATTTCAGATTATTCGGATGTGGATTGAGTGGTTTCGGCATCGTTGGCGAGTTTCGGGAAGTTTAGAAATCCTTAGGCTTGAATTATGGATTTATTCGGAGTTTTGATGTTGTTTCGGGTGTTCCGAGGGTTCGACTTAGTTCGTGTGTTGATATATGACGTATTGGTATATTGGGTTGAGGCCCCAAGGGCCTCGGGCGTGTTTCGGATGGTTAACAGATTGAACTTAGGAAGTGGAACTGCTGAAAAATAATGCAGGCGTGATTTTTCTGGTGTGTCCGCACCTGCGGATGGGGAGCAGCAGGTGTGATGATCACAGGTGCGGAGTGAGCATCGCAGAAGCGGAAGTGGAGGCCTGGTCAGTTAGCGCGGGTGCGGAAGGTTGGTCCCACCTGCGAGCCCACAGGTGCGAGTAGTGGGCCGCAGATGCGAAGGGGGCATTTATGTGATTTTTCGCAGGTGAGCACCTAGGACCGCAGGTGCGAGTTCGCAGGTGCGGTGGTCGCTGTGCAGAAAGTATAAAAGGATGCCTTCGCGAATTTTCTTATACTTCACCATTTTTGAAGACGGGTTTAGAACTTTTTAAGGGATTCAAGGGAAACACATTGAGGTAAAGTTTTTGAACCTAATACTCGATCCTATGTTGATATTTGACTGATTAATCATGAAATTTTAGGATTTAATGGTGTAATTTGAGGGGTTAGGGATTGGAAACTTGAGACTTTGATTTAAGTAATTGATGGATCATTTGCCGTCGGATTTTGATGTATTTGGTATGTATGGACTCGTGAGAGTGTAAGGGTTCTATTTTTGTGATTTGTGTCGAGTTCCGGGACGTGGGCCCGGGGCCGGGTTTTGCCAAATTCGGGATTTGTGATGTAATTTGATAATTTTGATGTGGGCTTCGCTCCGTTAGCATATATTAATGATATAGTACTTATTTTGGTTAGATTCGGGGCGATTTGTGGCCGAGTCGAGCAGCAAGGGCATTGCGGAGTAGAGTTTTGGCTTGATTGAGGTAAATAACGCTTCCAATCTTGGTTCTGAGGGTTCGAAACCCCGAGCTACGTGTTACGTGATTAGAATTGAGTGATGCACATGCCAAGTGGCAGGCGTGCACCATGTGATTCGTGACCTGGTTCATTCCATGGCACCGTTTATTGGTTCCCTCTTGTTGATATTTGTGCTTCTGTCAATGTGACTGATGTTAACATTCTGGAAATCATCCTAAATACTTTGTTAAGGCTTCACGCTGATACTGTTGAGGCCCGAATGGCTGTATTAAATGCGAACATGCTAGAAATCATGCTAGATATTATGTTAAGGTTTCACGCCGATGTTGTTGGGAACCGAGTGGTTGCTTATTGTTGTCATCTCATGTGTTTGATTGATATTATATTCTCAATCCGGTCATTTCATACCATATCATGTCTCAGTCTTGGTAATTGTTGATTTTGCACATTTTATCATTTCTTCGGGCTAGTTCATGCATTCTGAGCCCATGTAAGCGAGACTGGAGAGTGATGACTGAGTGAGGCCGCGAGCCTGATATACAGTGACAGTATGGGATCGGGCTGCACGCTGCAGCGAGATATTGATTATGCCTTCGTTGGCTTGTTATAGCGCTTGGGCTAAGAGGAGCCCATTCGGAGTCTTTACACCCCCAGTGAGCGCAGTGATATTTGTGGGATGGATCTTCCCTGGACATGGATCTCGTCCGAAGTTATATTTGAGGGATGGATCTTCCCTAGACATGGATCTTGTCCGAAGTGATATTTGAGGGATGGATTTTCCCTGGTCATGGATCTTGTTCGAAGTATTTATCTTGAGATGGATCTTCTCCACGAGGCTGGATTGGCCTGTTTCCACCGGTACTGAGCGACAATGGTCAGTGACGTGTGTACGTATTTTGGGATGGATCCTCCCTACGCTGTTGAGCCATATACTGTACTGAGTGGACGAGTATTTGTGAGCGGGAGTACATTGTGCATTTCATACTGTTGATGCATTGGCACGTAAAATATGTCGAGATATGTTAAATTTTTCGTAACTGTGTTTATCTTATCACTTGATTTGTCTAGTTGACTGAAAGCATGCCTAAATTCATCTACATTTATTCTGTCATGAATATGGAGGTTTAGTCCGTCCTCTCAGTCCATAGGCTGGGCTTGTTACTTAGTGAGTCGGTGTACTCATGTTACCCCCTGCACCTTGTGTGCAGATTCAGGTGCTAGGACCGGGTGAGAGTCGGTTTACTCTCTGAGAGGACTTCAGAGATTGCAAGGTAGCTGCACCATGTCCGCAACCTTGTCTCTCTCCTTCCTATTAGTCATTTTCTTTATTCTCAGACCGGTTTGTAGTAAGGGAACAGTACTAGATTTTTTGTATTTCCTTTTGTAGTTGCTCATGTTTGATGACTACGGGTTTTGGGGCTGTATTTAAACGGATTACCTACCTTTATGTGTTTTCAAATGCTAAAACGAAAGATTTAAGAAATACTAGTTGATATTGAATCAAACGAAAGTTTCTCATGTTATGCATGGTGAATTAGCTAGCCTAGTATCACGATAGACGCCATCATGGTCGGGTTGGTTTTCGGGTCGTGACACATCTTCTGCCTATTAACGTTCTCCTACTACTTAAATGTAATGGAACGTCAATTTGAACGTGTGATTTTTTATTTTCTTGAACATCTAGTTATTTCTTTGCGTAGTTCCTGTAAAACTAGTTTACTTCTAGGAACTTTATTAATGTCACGACCCAACATGCCTCCTAAACACGTCGTGACGGCACCTAGTCTCAACGATTAGGTAAGCCTAACAATTCATAGAAAATACCAATAACAGAAACAAAGATTTAACTTCTTACTACAATAGATACTGAATAAACAAAAGCGACAGGGGATCTCCCGAGATACCGTCTCATAGTCCCAAAAGTAAATATGCAGGGAGAACTCCCGAGGTACTGCCTCGTAGTCTCAAAAGTAAATGTGTAGGGGGATCTCCCGGGATACATCCCATAGTCCCAAAAGTAAATATGTAGGGGGATCTCCCGGGATACCATTCTGTAGTCCCAAAGTAAATACACAATTCAATAATTTTCAGACAATAAGTATAACAAAATAATCTACAGTCTAGACTAGGTACAAGTCGGGAAAAGAAGCAGGAAATTGATAGGCATGCTGCAGTGAATTCAATTAATCCTTTACGGCACATAGACATGTTATTCTAAGCTAGCAGGGTAACTGCGTATGCTAGTATGTTCAATTAAGGTAAAAACAGGAAATTACTCGATGAATATCAGGTTTTTCAACAAATAGCCCGTGTACACACTCGTAACCTCGCATACACTGCGCTCACATAGTAAAATCAGTACCAAATACTAAGGGGAATTTCCTCCACACAAGGTTAGGCAAGCCACTTACCTCGAACCAAGTTCAATTAATCGATAGCAATACTATTCCCACGAATATCCGACTTCAAATGACACGAATCTAGCCAAAACCAATTACATACCATAAATATAGCTATAAGAAACTAATCTAGTCAATTAAATATAAGCTAAAGCGAGAAATTAGGAAATCGTCCCAAAGAGCTTCCAAGGCCCACGTCTCGAAATCGAGTAAAAGTCACAAAATACGAACACTCATTCACTCACGAGTCTAACCATACAAGAATTACTCGAATCCGAAATCAAATCGCCATCCAAACTCGAAACTATAGCCTATGAAGATTACTCAAATCCGACCTCAAATCGCCATTCAAAACTCGAAACTATAGACTATGAAGTTTTTATCATTTTCCCCAAAATTTCCAACTCAAGTTTGTAATAAGAAGACAAAAATAACAATAGATTCATAAATATAGCCCAATCCGAGTTAGAACCACTTACCCCAACAATTTCCTTGAATAAGCCTCGAAAAAACGTCTCACACCGAGCTCTCAAACTCCCAAAATCAAAATGGGAAATCAACCCTCGAAATCCAATTTTGTGCCCAGTAAACTCGCTTTTGCGAGCCTTTAACCACACCTGCGGAAATTTCATCGCAGGTGCAAAAATTACTTAAGGGGGACTGGGTCCGCATCTGCGAACAAGGGGAACTTTTGCGAGCCCGCATCTGCCCTCCTCTTCCGCTTACCCGTGTCCGCCTTTGCGGAACTATGGCCACACCTGCGGTCCCAGCTGGGCAGGTCCAAAGCCGCTTTTACGGCTCCATGGTCACTTTTGCAGCGCCGTACTTGCGGTCCAAAGTGTGCAGGGGCAGCAGCTTCAGCAATTGCATAAGTCCAATATCTCATCCGTTGAGCATCCGAAACACACTCGAGGCCCCCAGGACCTCAACCAAACATACCAACCAATCCTAAAACACCATACAAACTTAGTCGAGCCCTCGAATCACACCAAACAATGCTAAAAACACAATTCACCCTCCGATTCAAACTTAAAGAACTTGAAACTTCCAAATTCGACAATTGATGCCGAAACCTATCAAACCACGTCCGATTGACCCCAAATTTTTCACACAAGTCATATTCAACCTTACAGACCTACTCCAACCTACGGAATTGGAATCTGACCCCAATATCAACAAGTGCACTATCAATCAGAATCTCCAAAAGTTTGACTTTTTCCATTTCAAGCCTAAATGAGCTACCGACCTCCAAAACACAATTCGGACACGCCCCTAAGTCCAAAATTACCCAGCGGAGCTAACCGAACCGACGGACTCCATTCCGGAGTCGTTCTCACACAGTTTTGACTACAGCCAAAAATCCTAAAATTTAAGCTTCCATTTAAGGACTAAGTGTCCCAAAACACTCTGAAACCACGACCAACACCTCCCGGCAAGACGCATAAGCAAAAAAAGACACGGGGAAAGCAGTAAACAGGGGATCGGGGCTATAACTCTCAAACTGACCGGTCGGGTCGTTACATCCTCCCCCTCTTAAAATAATTATTTGTCCTCGAACGAGTATAGAGACATACCTGAAGCTGTGAAAAGATGAGGATATCGGCTGCGCATATCCTGCTCGGTCTCCCAAGTCGCCTCTTATACCGGCTGACCCCTCCACTGCACCTTCATGTAAGAAATTTTCTTTGACCTTAGCTTTCTGACCTACATGTCCAAAATAGCCACTGTATCCTCAACATAAGATAGATCCTTGTCCAACTGGACTGAGCTGAAAACCAACGCATGAGCCAGATTACCGTGAAGGTAATCTCATAAGACACCTCCCCAACACGCTGCAACACCTCAAAAGGACCAATATACCTTGGGTTCAACTTGACCTTCTTTCCAAACCTTATAACACTCTTTATAGGCGATACCCGGAGCAAGACTTGCTCTCCAACCATGAATGCTACATCGCGAACCTTCTTGTCTGCATAACTCTTCTGTCTGGATTGAGCTATGCGAAGTCGATCCTGAATCACCTTCGCCTTATCCAGGGCATCCTGGACCAAGTCTGTACCGCATAATCTGGCCTCGCCCAGCTCGAACCAACCCGCTGGGGACCGGCACCGCCTACCATATAGAGCCTCATACGGTGCCATCTAGATGCTCGACAGTTAGCTGTTGTTGTAGGAAAACTCCTCAAGTGGCAAGAATTGATCCCACAACCCTCAAAACTCCATCACACATGCACGGAGCATATCCTCTAATATCTGAATAGTGTGCTCAGACTGTTCGTCCGTCTGAGGGTGAAATGTTGTTCTCAGCTCCACTCGAGTACCCAACTCATGTTGTACGGCCCTCCAGAACCGTGATGTAAAATGTGTACCCCAGTCAGAGATATATATTGGTATGCCATAAAGCCTGACGATTTCGCGGATGTAGATTCGAGCCAGCTGCTCAGAAGAATATTTAGTCATCACAGGAATGAAATGAGCTGACTTGGTCAGCCTATCCACAATCACCCAAACTGTGTCAAATCTCTGTTGAGTCTATGGGAGTCAAACAATGAAATCCATAGTGATCCGCTCCCATTTACACTCCGAAATATCTTATTTCTGTAGCAATCGACCCGGTCGTTGATGCTCATAGTTCACCTGCTGGAAATTAAGGCACCGAGCCACATAATCCACTATGTCCTTCTTCATCCTCCTCCACCAGTAATGCTGCCTCAAATCCTTATACATCTTCGCGGCACCCAGATGAGTGGAGTACCGCGAGCTATGAGCCTCCTTAAGAATCAACTCATGCAAACCGTCTACATTAAGCACACATAGCCTGCATGCATCCTCAATGCGTCATCATCTCCAATAGTGACCTCCATCGCATCGCCGTACTGGATTGTGTCCTTAAGGACATGTAGATGGGGGTCATCATACTGATTTTCCTTGGTAAGATCATAGAGAGAAGACCAATGGACCACACAAAATAAGGAACACCTTACAAGTAGTGCGCCAAATCTTAAAGGCATGAACAATAGCTACTAACTCAAGGTCGTGGACATGATAGTTCTTCTCATGCACCTTCAGCTGTCTAGAAGCGTAGGCAATCACCCTACCATCATGCATCAACACCACGCCAAGACCAATCTGCGACGCATCACAATATACAGTGTATGACCCCGAACCTGTAGGCAATACCCATATTGGAGTTGTAGTCAAAGTTGTCTTGAGCTTCTGAAATCTCTCCTCCGTCCACCTGAACGGAGCACCCTTCTGGGTCAGCCTGGTCATAGGTGCTGAAATATATGAGAATCCCTCTACAAAATGATGGTAATACCCTGCCAAACCAAGAAAACTACGGATCTCCGTAGCTGATGACGGTCTAGGCCAAATATGCACTGCCTCCACCTTCTTTGGATCTACCTTGATCCCATCACTCGATAATACATGACCCAAGAATGCCAGTGAGTCTAGCCAAAACTCACACTTTGAAAATTTTACATACAACTTCATTTCTCTCAAGGTCTGAAGCACAGTCCTCAGGTGTTGCTCATGATCCTCCCAAGTCCGGGAGTACACTAGAATGTCGTCAATGATGAATGAGTTAAGATATGGCCGGAACACGCCGTGCATCAAAAGCATAAAAGTTGTTGGGGCATTGGTCAGCCCAAAAGACATCACAAGAAACTCGTAGTGACCTTACCGAGTCCTGAAACCAGTCTTCGGGATATCTAGCTCCCGAATCTTCAATTGATGATAGCCTGAACGTAAGTCAATCTTGGAAAACACCCTGGAACCCTGTAACTAATCGAATAATTCATCAATACGAGGTAATGGATATCGGTTCTTCACTGTAACTTTGTTCAGATGGCGATAATCAATGCACATACACATAGAACCATATTTTTTCTTCACAAATAAGACTGAAGCACCCCAAGCTGACACACTGGGCCGAATGAACCCCTTATCAAGCAACTCCTGCAACTGCTCCTTCAAATCCTTCAACACAGGAGCCATATGGTATGGAGTAATGGAGATGGGTTGAGTGCCCGGAAACAAATCAATGTCGAAATTAATATCTTTGTCGTGCAGCATGCCCGAAAGATCAGCTAGAAACACATTTGGGAAGTCCCTCACTACTGGAACTGACTCAACTGTAGGGGTATCAATAATGACATCTCTCACATAAGCTAAATACGCGTCACACCCGTTCTCAACCATTCGTTGAGCCTTAAGTCTATGTTGGAAGTATACTCTAAGGTATCTCTCCCACTCTAATTGTGGTAAGCTGGCATAGCCAGCGTCATGGTCTTAGCGTGACAATCAAGAATAGCATAATGGGGCGACAACCAGTCCATGCCCAAGATAACATCAAATTCTACCATGCTGAGTAATAATAAATCGGATCTGGTCTTAAAACCACTAAGAGCAATCTAACATGACTGATACACGCAGTCCACAACAGGAGAATCTCCCACAGGAATAGACACATAAATAGGGGAACTCAAAGAAACCCGAGATACACTCAAATGTGGGCAAAATAAGAGGACACATAGGAATACGTATAGCCTGGGTAAAATAATACTGACACATCTCTATGACAGACTGGAACAATACCTGTAATGAAAGTCGGAAGCAACTGCCTTTGTACGAGCTGAAAGGGAAAAATACCTGGCCTGGCCTCCCCCTCTAGGGCGACCTCCACCTCCCCGACCTCTACCTCAAGCTGGCTGAGAAGGTGAGGCGGTATCTGGTGCTAGAATCATAGCTTGAGGACTCGGTGGAGCACGTGGTGGTTGAGAAGTCTGTGGAGGTGCACCCCTCCTAAGTCTCGGGCAACCCTCACCATATGGCGAGTGTCGTCACACTCAAAACAACCCCTCGGAGGGCGTGACTGCTGTGACTGAATCGGGCCAGGTCTGCTGGACTGGAAAAGCACCCTAAGCAGGATGCACACTAGATACTGGTGGTGCATAATAAGGCTCTTGGGGCCTAGAAGGGACTGGAACACCACTGGCGGCTGTAAGAGTTGAATGAACGGGTCAACTCACATAACCCCTACTATGTCAAACTGCAGCTGGGGCACGAGTAGCACTGTAAGTGCCAGACTCTCGAGACCTCTTAGACTCTCTCTCCTCTCTGTCCCAGGCAAGCATGCCCTCCAATCTCCTGGCAATACTTACAACCTGCTAATAAAAAATGTACATCTCCAACTCCCAGGCCATACTGATCCGGATGCTAAGAGTGGATTCCCTCAATAAAATGACGAACCCTCTCCCGAACTGTGGAAACCAAGGCTGGTGCATGTCGGACCAAATCACTAAAATAGACTGCGTACTCTAACACAGTCATAGACCCTAGCGCAGCTGCTCAAACTCCACACGCCATGAATCCCTGAGGCTCTGAGGGACATACTCTCTCAAAAACATGTACGAGAACTGAGTTCATGTAAGTGAGTCTTCCTCGTCCGGACTACTCAACTCATAAGGAGAAACCCCACTCGTCTCCGCTACGCCCATTGTACAGAGAATACGATGACACTCCTTTAGAAAACCCAGAGCATCATCTGTAGCCAATCCGCTGAAGGCAGGTGAGTGGTACATCTTGTACCTCTCAAGTTTGAGCTACTCTGCCTCAGAAGCGGCTATCATAGTATCGTGCTAAACCAGAGCTACCGGTTGCATAGGAATGAACTCTGGGTCTTTATCAACCTGGAACCTCTACTCAGGAATACGAGTTGCAGGAGTCTGTGCCCCTCCCCCTGCCTAAGATATGGCGGGAGCTAATGGTATTAATCCAGCCTGAGATAAGGTTCTAAACATGCTCATGAACTGGGCTATAGTCTCCTGGAGGGCTGGTGCAGCAAAAGGCACCTCCGATGCCTGCCCTCCAGCTGGAGCTAGTGGGGGCTCCTCTGTCACAGCTCGTGCGGGAGCTCTGCTGCACCACGTGGTCTTCCTCTACCACGGCCCCATCTTCTGGCTGCTCTAGTAGGAGGTGCGGGTACCTGGTCGTCAGGTCTCCCAGTACGGGTCCTCACCATCAGTGAGAAAGAATAAAATAGAGAATTTTAGAACTTGATGCCAAATAACTCGCATGACAGAGAATCAAAGGAAGTATGATTGTTCCTAACAGTTCCATAGACTCTCGAAGATGAGTACGGACGTCTCCGTACCGATCCGCAAGACTCTAGTCAACCGAATTGTGACTCATGACTCCTATGAACCCAGAGCTCTGATACTAACTTGTCACGACCAACATCCCTCCTAAACACGTCGTGAGGGCGCCTAGACTCTATGACTAGGTAAGCTTAACAATTCACAGAAAATGCCAATAAAGTAAACAAAGTTTAACTTCTAACTACAATAGATACTGAATAAACAGAAATGATGTCGATCGGCATGTACAATAACCTAACTCTAACTTACGCAGTTCTCCCAAAACCCGGAATGTCACGAGTCACAAGATATAGAAAGGGAAATAACATCTCTATACATCGGAGTCTAGCAAAAACAAATACAGAAGATGTGTTTGACACGGGGAAAAATAGAAGGGGACTTCGAGGTCTGCGGACGCGGCAGATATACCTTGAAGTCTGCAACAACTGCCTAAAACTCACGGATATTGCGGTTTATAACGAACACCTAAATATGCTCACAAAACATGTGCAGAAGATTAGCATGAGTACACCACAATTGGTACCCAGTAAGTGTCGAGCCTAATCTCGGTCGAGCAGTGACGAGAACAGGTCAGGCCCACTGGTATATAATAATAAAAAAAGGATAATAAGCAGTATAATAAGAGATTAAAGTTCAACAAAGTAAAACACAATGAAATAACATAACAGTATACGGAATTAAGCGATAGGGTATCTCTCGAGATACCGTCTCGTAGTCCCAAAAGTAAATATGCAGGGAGAACTCCCGAGGTACCGCCTCGTAGTCTCAAAAGTAAATGTGCAGGGGAATCACCCAGGATACCGTTCCGTAGTCCCAAAAGTAAATATGCAGGGGGGTCTCCCGGAATACTATCCCGTAGTCCCAAAGTAAATACACAACGCAATCAATTTCAGACGATAAGTACAGCAAGAGAATCTACGGTCTAGACTAGGTACAAGTCGGGAAAAGAAGCATGAAATTAATAGGTATGCTGCAAGGAGTTCAATTAGGCAATTATGGCACACAGACATGTTATTCTAAGCTAGCAGGGTAACTACGTATGCTAGTATGTTCAATTAAGGTAAAAAAAGGAAATTACTCGGTGAATATCAGGTTTTTCAACAAACAGCCCGTGTACGCACTCGTAACCTCGCATACACGGCGCTCACATAGTAAAATCAGTACCAAATACTAAGGGGATTTTGCCCCACACAAGGTAAGGCAAGCCACTTACCTCGAACCAAGCTCAATCAATCGATAACAATGCCCTTCCAACGAATATCGGACTCTGAATGACTCGAATCTAGCCAAAACTAATTACATACAATAAATATAGCTATAAAAAACTAATCTAGTCAATGAAATCTAAGCTAGAGTGAGAAATTAGGAAATCATCCCAAAAAGCCTCCTGAGCCCACGTCTCGGAATCGGGTAAAAGTCACAAAATACGAACATTCTTTCACTCACGAGTCTAACCATACAAGAATTACTCTAATCCGACCTCAAATCGCCATCCAAAACTCGAAATGATAGCCTATGAAGTTTCTACCATTTCCCCCAAATTTCCAACTCAAATCCCTAATTAGAAGGCGAAAATAACGATAGGTTCATGAAATATAGCCCAATCCGAGTTAGAACCACTTACCCCAACAGTTTACTTAAAGAAGACTCAAAAATTGTCTCACACCGACTCTCAAACTCCAAAAATCGAAATGGGAAATCAACCCTCGAAAATCCTATTTTGTGCCCAGTAAACTCGCTTCCGCGAGCCATTAACTGCACCTGCAGAAATTTCATCGCAGCTGCGAAAATGACTTAAGGGGGACTAGGTCTGCATCTGCGAACAAGGGTTACTTCTGCGAGCCCGCATCTGCGCACCTCTTCCGCTTCTAAGTGTCCGCCTCTTCAGAACTATGGCCGCACTTGCGGTCCCAGCTGGGTAGGTCCAAAGTCGCTTCTGCGACGCCGCACCTGCGGTCCAAAGTGCGCAAGTGTGATTACACCAGGTGCAACAGCTTCAGCAATTGCATAAGTCTAATACCTCATCTGTTGAGCATACCAAACACACCCTAGGCCCCTGGGACCTCAACCAAACATACCAACCAGTCCTAATACACCATACGAACTTAGTCGAGCCCTCTAATCATAACAAACAATGCTAAAAACGCAATTCACCCTACGATTCAAACTTAAAGGACTTGAAACTTCCCAATTCGACAACCGATGCTGAAACCTATCAAACCACGTCTGATTGACCCCAAATTTTTCACACAAGTCATATTCAACCTTACGTACCTACTCCAACCTTGAGAATTGGAATCCGACCCCGATATCAACAAGTCCACTACCGATCAGGATCTCCAAAACTTCGAATTTCTCCATTTCAAGCTTAAATAAGCTACCGACCTCCAAAACACAATCCGGACATGCCCCTAAGTCCAAAATCACCCAACGGAGCTAAAGGAACCGACAGAACTCCATTTCGGAGTTTTCCTCACACAGTTCTGACTACGGCCAAAATCCTAAGACTTAAGCTTTCGTTTAGGGACTAAGTGTCCCAAAACACTCCGAAACCACGACCAATACTTCCCGGCAAGACACATAAGAAGAAAAATACATGGGGAAAGAAATAGACAGGGGATCGGGGCTATAACTCTCAAAACGACTGGCCGAGTCATTACAATTAAGTAGTTCTTATCTAGAAAACGACATTTATTTTAACATGTCCAAAAGACACTTACTTCTTCTTTCTACCACACCACTCTATTATGGAGTTTACTGTGTAGGCAATTGAGATGTAATCCGTTATTCTGATAGGTAACAAAAGAACTCTTTAGAGAGGTGCTCGCCACTACAATCAAATTGTAGTAACTTAATATATTTCCTTGGCGCTTCTCCATTGCAATTCTTAAAAACCTTGAATTACTTAAATCATTAAAACTTACGGTGCATCAAAGAAATTTTGATTAATAATTTATGAAAGTCACATAAATACTCAAAACTATCTCTTACCAGTATGTTCATTTAACTATACAAATCAGAAGAGATTCATTTTAGCTTATCACTAGCTTTATTTCCTTTTGAAGGGAAACATCTTTTAGTCAAATTTTCTTCCAAACATGATCCACAAGTTGTTAGTGCCTCTACTTTCAATGAACCTTAAGGTCCATCCTTCACCAACTTGAAATCCTATCCAGATTAATATGACTTAAACAAAAGTGCATAGACTAATATTGTTCTGTTCAGGAGAGACATTAATATACAATAACAAGGTCATGCATTCATGTAACACAAGAGATAAAATATTTATCAAGCTCAATAACTAAGAATGATTCGAAAAATAAAACAAATATCCATCTCTTATTTTGCCCAGAATCCGGAATTAAATTTCTTCCAACAAAAGATACATATATTGCATCCTTTAAATTAATGTCGTATCACTATCAAACGAATTTTTCAACACATAATACGACAAATTACATGAAATCAATGTGGAGTTGAACATTAAATAGATCATAATAATTCAAAACATTGAATAATAAAATTCAGAATGCATAAAATACACACACACACACACACACACACAGGCATGCATCTTGAAAAACAAATTTCGATGGGAAAAGAATCATTCATGCAAAGTATATTATATAATACAAAAATTATACAATCCAGAGAGAACAGAACAAGCTAAGATGGAGAGCATATTTTTATTTTCAGACAATTGTATACAACCATTTAATACTAAAATTTCAAACGCATTACACATATATGTATTCATGCATCTTGAATAAAAAAATTCGATGGAAAAAGAACTACCCATGCAACATACACATGTAATGCAAGATTATTCACTCAAATAAATTAAAACATATCCAACTCAGATGGAGAGTATACTGTTAATTTAAGTCAAGTGAATATCATAATTAATAGCTCTAGCTCTATTGATCCAGCATATATACTCAGATGGAGAGTAAGTACACAATATCAATTACTAGTATTTCTCCTAGTGAGCTTACAATAAAATTATCTGATATGGAGGAATACCTAAAGTCAATGCGTAAATTTATTACTCACTTATGTGGAAGATCATAAGAATATATTTCTATCACCACTTAATCATGATTGTATTTTAATTACAAAATTGGTTTAACTCTTAAACTCAGATAAAGAGTTAAGTAACTATACCAATTAGTTCATAATAAATTTATCCCATATGTAGGAAGACCTAAAGTCAACGCGTAGATTTATTATCTCACTGTAAATAAAAAGTGGATACCATAGGGTTTAATTCCTATCACCACTTGATCACAAGCATGAACTTTTCTCTTAGGATTAAGTTTCATAATTTAAAAAAAATGCTCAAACCCCCATTTAAACAGTTTTAAAACGCTAAAATTAACATTATTCACTACATAGAAGTGAGTATTGATCACTGGGCTGGTTTTGATAAACCTACCAAATTTCAAATCAATCGGAAACCGTTAAAATCACAATCTCCAAAACTGCGACCAAATTTTGAAAATTACCATTTTAAGCATTTATTAAAGAATTTAAAATATGACTTACATTCTTATAATATACCAATTCATATCAAATCAACATGTATTATCATGTTCGAGATTAGACATAAATAAAATGACAGAAAGAATGACTTTTCGTATGTAAATCACATTTTAATCCGCCAAACCTCCAAAAAAATTCATCTAAATGATCTTGAATCGTCAAAAGACAATGTGATTCACTTCATAGCAGTGATTTCTTCTTCACTGATCTTTTTCGATGATACTCCCAAATTTCAGGTCATTCGGAGATCGTAAAATTCGCGATCGCCAATAAACTAGATCAAATTCGAATTAATTTTTATAGCATATTTAGGATTAAATCCATGTGATTTGTATTCTTGCTATATATCATATTAATTTATATCACCATGTGTCATCATGCTCTAGATTCAACACAAATATAGCCGATATATAAAGAATATTTTCATATTCATAACAAATTCAATTTAATAAACTGTTTGAAAACTCATCTAAACGACCTCAAAATGCCGAAAAATAGCATGATTCAGTGAATAGCACTGAGTTTTTCTCACTAGATTATTTTCGATGAACCTACCAAGTTTCAATTCAATCGGAGTTCGTCAAACTCATGACCACCGGCCTGTAACCAAACTCGGAGAATAACCGTTTTAAGCAGTTTCATGAATTAAAATAAATATGATATTGATTTCCATTCTCCTTATAATTATAGTATGAGCATAAGTCATACATTATGTTCTTCATATTTCTAGGATAGATAATATCTCCTTTTGCTAAAAATTATCATTTTATTAAATACACAAGAACATAAGATATTAGATGATCTCCCGTTCAGCGAAAACCCCAATATCTCTTCTCATGGGTGGTGTTGGTCTTACTAGTACCCAAGGATAATGTCACGACCCAATTCTCCCTTCGTAAGATGTCATGACGGCACCTAGTCACTACCACTAGGTAAGCCTAACAAATTTTGGAGTAACGGAAATAAAAGCAGTATTTAACAACTAAACTTCAACATAAACTATATACGGATAAAATGTCGCTCGGCATGTACAAGTAACCAGCACTCGAGTATAACAACATTCCAAAAACCTAGTAGTCACGAGTCACAATCTCTAAGAATTTGTCTAATTGTTTCCATACATTAGCGTCCAAAAGAAATAAAGGAGGAAACAACATAAGGGATAGAGGGGGACTCCGAGGTCTGAGGATGCTGGCAGATATACCTTGAAGTCTTCGGGGCAGTAGCAAGTACGCAACTAATAGCGGAGCTAGTGAGAGGTACCTAGATCTGCACACAAAACATGTGCAGAAGAGTAGCATGAGTACACCAAAACAGTACCCAGTAAGTGTCAAGCCTAACCTTGGTAGAGTAGTGACGAGGTCAGGTCCGGACCCTACTGGGATATAATAATAAGATAGAAGATATAACAACATGATGAAATACTGAGAATTTAACCCCAAAAAAAAAAAAGAAATCACGGAGAAATAACAACACAGCACATAGAAGTGAACAATAGGGGCGCTCCCGAGATAACGTCTCGTAGTCCCAAAAGTAAATATATAAGAGGATCTCCCGAGGTACAGCCTCGTAGTCCCAAAAGTAAATGTGCAGCGGGATCTCTTGAGGTACCGCCTCGTAGTCTCAAAAGTAAATATGTAGGGGGATATCCCGAGGTACCGCCTCGTAGTCCCAAAAGTAAACACACAGCTTGAAATCAATAGCAACAATAATTAACAGCAAGAAATCCTATAGTTTAAGACTAAATATGAGTCAAGGAAAAGAACAGGAAAATCAACTTAGCATGCTGCAAATATTGCAAATAGGTATTTAAGACACGTAGAATGTGATATTAAGCTTAAAAGGGTAACTACATATGCTGGGATAGCGCATTAAATACATAACAGGTCACTAGGTTACTGCTAAATGTAAAATCGGACTTTACAACAATTAGCCCGTGTACGCATTTGTCACCTCACGTACACGACTCAGATATCACAAAAATATCACAACAGTAACAAATCCTAAGGGGATTTCCCCCACACAAGATTAGGCAAGCCACTTATCTCAAGCCAAGCTTAATCAATCAACAAGAACGCCTTTTCCTCGACTTTCTGACCCTGAATGACCCAAATCTAGCCAAAATAATTTCATACTATAAATAAAACTATAATACTAATCTAATTAATGAAATCAAGACTTTAACAAGAATTTCGAAAATCGCCCCAAAAATTCGACCCGGGCACACGTCTCGGAATCGGTTAAGTCACAAAATAAGAACACCCATTCAACCATAAGTTCACTTGTACCAAAATTACTCAAATACGATACCAAAATCTCAATCAAAACCCAAAAGTTTGGTTGAACTTCCATTTTTTTCTAAATTCCCCAACTCAAATCTTAAATTAGAAGGCAAAATTAATGATAGATTAGTGGGATATAATCAAAAGCAAGTGAAGAATCATTATCCAATCGATGCCTCTGAAAATCCCTCAAAATCTTATCCAAATCCAAGCTCTCTATCTCAAGTTTTGGTAAAAAAGGCAAAACCCTCGATTTGAAATGTTTATATCTCTCCAGCGAATTCCTTCTTCGCGAACGCGGCCTCATTCTCGCGTTCGCGTTGTAAAAATAGATACTAACCAAAAACTCCTCCTTCACGAATGCGAGTGACCTATCACGAACGCATAACTTCCACTTCCTGCTCCTTCACGAATGCGTTCACCTCTACGCGTTCGTGTAGGCCACATTGCCTGGTGACTCATATGCTTTTCCTTTACGCGAACGCGAGGAACCAATCACGAACGCGTAGGCCTAAGATTACCGTGTTTTGTGAATGTGGGACATACATCGTGAACCCTAAGGCTTAACTCCAGCAGCACTCCAACTTCCTCTGATGGAAAGCGGGAAAACCTTCACGAACGCGTAGAAGGAAACTAGACACCAGCAGTAGATGATGCTTCAGTTATAACACTAAGTCCCATTCTAATCCGTTAACCATCCGGAATCCACCCGAGGCCTCCGAGACCTCAACAAAACATACCAACAATTCCTAAAACATCATACGAACTTAGTCGAGCCTTAGAATCACATCAAACAATGCTAAAAACACGAATCGCACTCCAATTCAAACTTAATAAACTTGAAACTTCAAACTTCTGAAATTGATGCCGAAACCTATCAAAACACGTCCGATTGAATTCAAATTTTACACACCAGTCATAATTGACATTACGGACCTACTTCAACTTCCGAAATCAAAAACCGACCCCGATATCAAAAGTCCACTCCTCGTCCAACTTCCCAAAAGTCCAACTTTCGCCATTTCAAGCCTAATTCAACTACAGACCTCTAATCACAATCAGGACATGCTCCTTAGTCCAAAATCACCCAACGGAGCTAACGGAACCGACGAAACACCATTTCAGAGTCGTCTTCACACATTTCCAACTACAGTCAAAACTTTAGAACTTAAGCTTTTATTTTGGGGACTAAGTGTTCTGTTTCACTCCAAAACAAAAAAAATATCCTCCCGGCAAGTCACATAAGCATAAAAAGATACGGGGGAAAAAGAAAATGGGGGATCGGGGCTAATACTCATAAACGATTGTTCGAGTGGTTACATCCTCCCCGTCTAAAAATATTTTTTTTTCCTCGAACGCATATAGAGACATACCTGAAGTGGTGAAAAGATGTGGATAATGGTTGCGCATATCATGCTCGGTCTCCCAAGTCGCCTCCTCGACCGGCTAACCCCTCCACTGATTCTTCATGGAAGCAATGTTCTTTGACCTCAACTTTGAAACATGCCTGTCCAAAATGGCTACCGGCTCCTCAACATAAGATAAATCCTTGTCCAACTGGACTAATCTCAAATTCAACACATGAGACTTATCGTCGTGATACTTCCGGAGAATGGAAACATGGAAAACTAGATGAACTACATAGAGACTAAGTGGTAGTGCAAGTCTGTAAGCCATCTCTCCAACCCTCTCAAGAATCTCAAAAGGACCGATATACCTAGGGCTCAGCTTTCCCATCTTTCTGAATCTCATAACGCCTTTCATGGGCGAAACCCGGAACAAGACTCGCTCCCCAACCATGAATACAACATCGCGAACCCTCCAATCCATATAACTCTTATGTCTGGACTGGGCAGTACGAGGTCGATCCTGAATCACCTTAACCTTCTTCAAAGCATCCTGAACTATGTCTGTACCCAATAGCCTAGCATCGTCCGGCTCGAACCAACCCACTGGAGACCGACACCGCCTACCATACAGAGCCTCATATGGTGCCATCTGAATGCTCGACTTATAACTGTTATTGTAGGAAAATTCTGCAAGTGGCAAGAACTGATCCCAAGAACCCCCAAACTCCATCACACACACAAGGAGCATATCCTCCAGTATCTGAATAGTGCGCCTAAGACTGCCCGTCCGTCTGAGTGTGAAATGTTGTGCTCAACTCAACTCGAGTACCTAACTCATGTTGTACGGCTCTCCAAAATCGTGATGTAAACTGCGTACCCCGGTTAGAGATGATAGATACTAGCACGCATTGAAGCCTGACAATCTCGCAGATATTAACTCAAGCAAGCTGCTCGGAAGAATAAGTAGTCATCACAGGAATGAAATGAGCTGGCTTGGTCAGCCTATCCATAATCACCAAGACTGAATCAAACTTCCGTTAAGTCCGTGGAAGTCCAACAACGAAATACATAGTGATCCGCTCCCATTTCCAGTCCGAAATCTCTATCTTCTAAAGCAATCCACCTGGCCGTTGATGCTTATACTTTACCTGCTGGAAATTTAGACACTGAGCTACATACTCTATTATGTACATCTTTATTCTCCTCCACTAATAATGCTGCCTCAAGTCCTGATACATATTTGCGGCACCCGGATGAATGGAATACCGCGGATTGTGAGCCTCCTGGAGAATCAACTAATGCAAACCATCTACAGTGGGCACAGATAGCCTTCCCTGCATACTCAAAGCACCATCATCTCCAATAGTAACCTTCTAAGCATCACCGTGATGAACTGTGTCCCTAAGGACAAGAAGATGGGGGTCATCAAACTAACGCTACGTGATACGATCACAAAGAGAAGACTGAGAGACCACATAAGCCAACACTCGACTCGGATCAGAAATATCCAATCTGACAAACTGGTTGGCTAAGGCTTGAACATCCAACACCAATGGCCTTTCTGCTGCTGGTATATATGCTAAGCTCCCCAAACTCTCCGCCCGGAGACTCAAGGCATCAGCTACCACATTGGCCTTCCGGGATAGTACAAGATGGTAATATCATAATCCTTAAGCAGCTTCAACCACCTCCGCTGACGCAAGTTCAGATCCTTCTGTTTGAAAAGATGCTGCAAAATCCAATGATCGGTATAGATCTCACAAGGGACACCGTACAAATAGTGCCGCCAAATCTTAAAGGCATGAACAATAGCTGCTAACTCAAGGTCTTGGACAAGAGAGTTATTTTCATGCACCTTCAGATGTTTGGACGCATAGGAAATCACCCTACCATCCTACATCAACACCGTGTCGAGGCCAATCTACGACGCATCATAATATACAGTATAAGACCCCGAACCTGTAGGCAATACCAATATTGGGGCTTTAGTCAAAGTTGTCTTGAGCTTTTGAAAGCTCTCCTCACACTCCTATGTCCACCTAAACGGAGAACCCTTCTTGGTCAGCCTGGTCATAGGTGCTGCAATAGATGATAAACCCTCTATTAATCGACGGTAATACCCCGCCAAACCAAGAAAAATCTGGATCTCCATAGCTGAGGACAGTCGGGGCCAACTCTTCACTGCTTCAACCTTTTTCATATCCACCTTGATCCCATCACTCGATACTACATGACCCAAGGATGCCACTTAGTCTAGCCAAAACTCACACTTTGAAATTTTGCATATAACTTCTTTTCTCTCAAGGTCTGGAGAATAGTCCTCATGTGCTGCTCATGATCCTCCCGTGTCCAGGAATACAACAGAATGTCGTCAATAAACACAATGGTGAAAGATTCAAGATAGGGGCGGAACACACTGTGCATTAAGTGCATGAATGTTGTTGGGGCATCGATCATCCCAAATGACATGACAAGGAACTCATAGTGACCATACCGAGTCCTAATAGCAGTCTTCGGGATATCAAGCTCCCGAATCTTCAACTGATGATAGCATGAACGCAAGTCATTATTGGAAAACACTTTTACATCATGTAACTAATCAAATAGGTCATCAATACGAGGAAATGGATACATGTTCTTCACTGTAACAGCTGGAGATAATCAATGCACGTATGCATAGAACCATCCTTCTTCTTCAAAAACAAGACCGGAGCACCTAAAGGTGACACATAGGCCGAATGAATCCCTTATCAAGAAACTCTTGTAACTGCTCCTTCAACTCAGGAAGAGCCATACAATATAGAGGAATAGAGATGGGCTGAGTGTCTGGCAACAAATCAATACCAAAGTCGATATCTTCGTCGGGCGGCATGCCTAAAAGATCATCTGGAAATACATCTGGATAATCCCTAACTACTAGAACTGACTCAATTGTAGGGGTATCAATATTGACATCTCTCAATAATCTAGATACGCGTCACACCACCTTCTCAACCATTTGCTGAGCCTTTAGAAATGAAATAACTCTGCTGGGAGTATAATCTAAGGCACCTCTCGACTCTAACCGTGGTAATCCTGGCATAGCCAGCGTCACGATCTTGGCATGACAATCAGGACTAGTATAATGGGGAGACAGCCAGTCCATGCCTAAAATAATATCAAAATCTACCATATTGAGCAATAATAAATCGGCTCCGGTCTCAAAGCCACTAAGAACAACCAAACACGAATGATACACACGGTCAACAATAATAAAATCTCTCACAGGTGTAGACACATAAACAGGAGAACTCAATGAATCACGGAATACTCCCAAATACGGAGAAAACTAAGAGGATACATAGGAATAAGTGGATCCTGGATCAAATAAACTGACACATCTCTATGACAGACCAGAACAATACCTCTAATGACAGACTTGGAAGAAACTGCCTCTGTACGAGCAGGAAGAGCATAATATCTGGCTTGGCATCCCCCTCTAGGCCGACCTCTACCTGCCCGATCTCCACCTCGAGCTGGCTGAGCAGGTGGAGTGGTAGTTGGTGCTGTAATCATAGCTTGAGGACCTAGTGGAGAACGTAGTGCTTGAGTAGTCTGTTTAGGTGCACCCCTCCTAAGTATGGGGAAATCCCTCACTATATGGCGAGTGTCGCCACACTCAAAACAAGCTCTCGGAGAGTGTGGCTGTTGTGGCTGGCTCAGGAAAGGTCGACCGGACTGACCGCTGAAAACACCTCGTACAGGAGGTACACTAGACACTGGCGGTGCATAATAAGGCTCCAGGGTCCTAGGAGGGGTCGGAATACCACTGTCGGCTAGAAGTGCTGAATGAACAGGGCGACTCACATAACCCCTACCATGACGAGCAGCAGTTGAGGCACGAGTGCCATTATAAGTTCCAGACTCCCGAGACCTCTTGGCCTCATTCTCCTCCCTCTCCCGAGCAAGCATAGCCTCTAATATCCTAGAAATACTCACAACCTGCTACTATGAAATATCCATCTCCAACTCCTAGGCCATGTTAAGCCTGATACTGGGGTTGAGCCCCTCGATAAACCAATGGACCCTCTCTGGAATTGTAGCAACCAAGGCTGGGGCATGTCTCGTCAAATTGCTAAAGCAAACCGCATACTCTGACACAGTCATAGAATCCTAGCTCAACTGCTCAAACTTCGCGCCCCATGCGTCTCTGAGACTCTAAGGAACATACTCCTCAATAACATCTCCGAGAACTATGTCCAAGTAAGTGAAGTTGCCTCATCCGGACTACCCAACTCACATGCATGCCACCACTGATAGGCTGCTCCTCTAAGATGGAACATAGTGAAAGAAACCCCACTCGACTCCGCTATACCCATAGTACAGAGGATACGGTGACACTCCTCACGAAAACCCTGGCATCCTCTGACGCCAAGCCACTGAAATTAGAAGGGTTCTACTTTGTGTATCTCTCAAGCCTGAGCTGCTCCGCCTCAAAAACTACTGCCCTAACCTCAGGGTGAACTCGAGCTACCGGCTACATCAGTATGATCTCAGGAACCTGGTCGACCTAAACCCGCTGCTCTAGGGTATGGGCGGCGAGAGTTTGTGTTCCTCCCCAAGCTTGAGATGTAGCTAGAGAAAGTGGGATTAATCCAGCCTAAGCCAAGGTGCTGAACATGCTCAGAAACTGGGCTAGAGTGTCCTGGAGGGCTAGTGCAGCAACAAGTGCCTCAGGTGCCTTCCCTCCAGCTGGAGCTACTGAGGGCTCCTCTGTAGCAGCTCGTGCAGGTGCTCTTGCTGCACCAGATGGACATCCTCGGCCTCTACCCTGGCCCCGGCCTCTCGCGGCTCTAGCGGGTGGCGCGGGTGTCTAGTCATCTGATCCGGTTGTATGTGTCTTCACCATCTGTGAGAGAATAGAAGACAGAAGTTTAGAATTTCGAAGTCAACAATTTCTCACATCAAGGAATCAGGAAGTGAAATTTTTCTAACAGTTCCATAGCCTCCCAAAGATAAGTGCATACGTCTCAGTACCGATCCGCGAGACTCTACTAAACCTGTTTGTGACTCATAATACCTATGAACATAGAGCTCTGATACCAACTTGTCACGATCCAATTCTTCCTCCATAAAAAGTCGTGATAGCACCTGTCGCTACGACTAGTTAAGCCTAAGAAATTTCAGAATAACGGAAATAAAAGCAGTATTTAACAACTAAACTTCAACAGAAACTATATACTGATAAAATTTCACTCGGCATATACAAGTAACCAGCACTCGAGTATAAATAATATTCCTAAAATCCATTAGTCACGAATCACAATCTCTAAGAATTTTTCTAACTGTTTCCATACATCAGTGTCTAAATAAATAAAGGAGGAAACAACATAAGGGAAGAGGGGGATTCTGAGGTCGGAGGACGCTGGCAGATATACCTTGAAGCCTCCAAAGCAACAAAAAGTACGCAACTAATAGCGGGGCTGGTGAGAGGTACTTGGATCTGCACACAAAACATGTGCAGAAGAGTAGCATGAGTACACCACAACGGTACCCAGTAAGTGTCAAGCCTAACCTCGGTAGAGTAGTAACGAGGTCAGGTCCAGACCCTACTAGGATATAATAATAAGACAAAAGATATAACAACATTATGAAAGACTGAGAATTTAACCAAAAAAATGAATTCACGGAGAAATAACAACACAACACATAAAAGTGGACAACAGGGCCGCTCCTGAGATACCGTCCCGTAGCCCCAAAAGTAAATATATAGGGGATCTCCCGAGGTGCCGCCTCGTAGTCCCAAAATTAAATGTGCAGCGGGATCTCCCGAGGTACTTCCTCGTAGTCCCAAAAGTAAATATGCAGGGGAATCTCCCGAGGTACCGCCTCGTAGTCCCAAAAGTAAGCACACATCTTGAAATCAATAGGAACAACAATTAACAGCAAGAAATCATACAACTTAAGACTAAATATGAGTCAAGGAAAAGAACAGGAAAATCAACTAAACATGCTGCACATATTGCAAATAGGCATTTAAGACACATAGACATGTGATATTAAGCTAAACAGGGTAACTTCACATTCTGGGATAGCTCATTAAAGCCATAACAGGTTACTGCTCAATGTAAAAACCGGATTTTACAAAAATTATTCCGTGTACGCACTCAGCACCTCGCATACAAGCGCTCACATATTACATAAGTATCACAATAGTACCAAATCCTAAGGGGATTTTCCCCACGCAAGGTTAGGCAAGCTACTTATCTCGAGTCAAGCTCAATCAATTAACAAGAACACTTCTCGACTTTCCGACTCTGAATTGCCTAAATCTAGCCAAAACAATTGCATACTATAAATACAACTATAATAAACTAATCTAATTAAAAAAATCAAGACTTCAACAAGGATTTTGAAAATCGCCCCATAAAGTCGACAGGAGCCCACGTCTCAGAATCGGGTAAAAGTCACAAGATATGAACACCCATTCAACCACGAGTTCACTTGCACCAAAATTACTCAAATCTGATACCAAAATCTCAATCAACACCCAAAGGTTTGGTTGAAGAACTTCTTCCATATTTCCCCAAATTTCTCAACTCAAATATTAAATTAGAAGGTGAAATTAATGATAGATTAGTGGGATATAACCATAAACAAGTGAAGAATCATTACCTAATCAAGGCCTCTGAAAATCCCTCAAAATCTCGTCCAAATCCGAGCTCTCTATCTAAAATTTTGATTAAAAAAGGCAAAACCCTCGATTTGAAATGTTTATCTGCCCAGCAAATTCCTTCTTCGCGAACGCAACCTCAATCTTGCATTCGCGTATTACAAAATAGCTACTGACCAAAAACTTCTCCTTCGCGAACGTGAGTGACCTCTTGCTGTAACGACCCGGCCCGTCGTTCCAAGAGTTTAGCCCTGTTTCCCCTGTTTTTGCTTCATTATATGTGGTTCAAATCTATTAGGTTGTTTTAGGTTGATTGGTTGGGGTTTGGAGTGGTTGTGGAGATGAATGAGACACTTAATCTCTTAAGTTGGTTAATTAGTTAGAAAAGTCAACCGGAAATTGACTTATAGGTAAATAATCTCGGAATTTGGTTTTTATGGTTCAGATAGCTTTGTTAGGTGATATGGGATTTAGGAGTGTGTTCGGAATGTTATTCGGAGGTATGTGGTAGAATTATCCTTGAATTGGCGATATTGGATTTTTGGCGATTTCCGGTCAGTAGTGAAAAATTAGCTATCGGGGTCAGAATGGAAATCCGGAAGTTGGAATAGGTTTGTAGTGTTGTTTTTTATGGGTGTGAAAAATTTCAGGTCATTCGGATGTGATTCAGTTGGTTTCGACATCGTAGGCGAACTTCGAAAGCTCAACGGGTGATTTTTGGACTTGAAAAGTTGGCAGATTTTCTGGTGTTTTGTTGCAAAAGATTTGTTCTTCGTAGTCACGAAGAGAAGGTCACGACCGCGTAGGCTTAATTTGGGAAACGTTGGTGTTGTTCGATGAGATCACAGAGGTTAGGTCACGATCGTGTATGTGTGTGGTGCAGTGGTTCGCGAACGCGTGGCCAGGGTCGCGTTCGCGTAGAAGAGGGTGAGCTGGGGAAGGGTTGAGGCGATTGCTCTACGCGACCGCGTGAAGCTGGTCGTGATCGCGTAGGTCTGTGTGGTTTAGGTTCGCGAACGCGTGGGAGTTTACGCGATCGAGTAGGGTTAATCAAGGGATAGCATTATTTGTGCGTCGCGATCGCGAGGCTATTTCCGCGATCGCGATGAAGAATTTTCTGTGCAGATTTTAAAAGGTTCAAAATGAGGGTTTGAACTTAAAATTCAAAAATTCATTAGAAAGCTCGGGAGAGGGAGATTTTGGAGGGCGATTATAGAGAGGAGTTTCAAAGGATTAATTGGGGTAAGTGTTCTTCACTTAATTTTGGTTAAATTCCATGATTGTGTCTTGGTTTTGTCATCTAAATTGGGAGTTTGGGGTGAAAATTTGGAGAAAAATGGAGGAAATTTGGAGAGTGTATTTTGGGAAATTGAATGGCCATTTGATGTCGGATTTTGAGGAATTTGATATGGGTAGACTCGTGAGTGAACGAGGATTCTAATTTTGTAATTTTTGTCGAATTTTGAGATGTGGGATCGGGGGTCGGGTTTGGCCAATTTCGGGATTTTTTATGTAATTTGATTATTTTCGCGTGGGTTTTGTTCCTTTAGCGTATATTGATGAAATTAATCTGATTTTGAATAGATTCGAGACGATTTGAGACCGAATCGAGTGGCAAGGGCATCGCGAAGTAGATTTTCATCCGGTTTGAGGTAAGTAACGAATCGAGTGGCAAGGGCATCGCGAAGTAGATTTTCATCCGGTTTGAGGTAAGTAACGATTGTAAATCTAGACCTGAGGGTATGAAACCCCAGAATTTCGTACTATTTTGATAAATGAGGTGACGCACACGCTAGGTGACAGGCGTGTGGGCGTGCACCAGTAGGGATTGTGACTTAGTCCATCCCGTGGCAACTGTAGAGTTGCATGTTTTGATAAACTCTATATGATATCTAGGTGTTTTAGAAATGATTCTGTTAAGTTGGGATGAATTCCATGTTTGGGGCCTTGTGCCGTACTGTTTGTACCCTCAGGGGCATTTTAATATTATCCTCACATTGTTTTTGATAGAAATCATATCCTCAGTCATGATTTATACCTGTTTATTGTTTAATCTTGATCATCACTCTATTTTAATATATATGAATGTTTTTTTGGGCTGAGGTTCCCTGAGTTTGTACTGAAATGCCCGAGTGGCTTGTGAGGTTGATGACTAAGTGAGGCTGAGAGACGGATTGTGAGGATAGTTACGGATCGAGTTGCACGCTGTAGCATTATATATATATATATATATATATATATATATATATATATATATATATATATATATATATATATATATATATATATATATATATATATATATATATATATATATATATATATATATAAACCTGCAGCGTGATCGAGCTGCACGCCGCAGTGATATAGCACTTGGGTTGTAGGAGCCCCTCCGGAGTCTGCACACCCCCAGTGAGCGCAGTTGACTATTTAGGGATCGGGTTTCACGCCACATCGGTTATTTTATGGTACCTATTGAGCGTGAGTGTTGAGTGTGAGTGTTGATTGGTGATAATTGGGTCACGAGCGACTGAGAGGCTTGCCGAGAGGCTATAACTGTGAGTGATACTTTGCCCGAGGGGCTTATGTTTATGAAACTACTGTTTTCACCATCCTTTACAATGAACCTCTACTGATAATGTTGAAAAAAATGTTTTAAACAAGATTTTATTGAAAACTAGAGTTATACTAAATATTCAGAATCTAAATTCCTGGTTTGATTCATTTATCTCCACTGTTATTTATGTTATGAAATTTATGATTTAAAATGCTCGTCAGTGCACTCAGTCTTTAGTTATAATTGTTACTTATTGAGTTGGCGTACTCACGTTACTCCCTGCACCTTGCATGCAGATTCAGGTGCTAGAGCTGAGTGAGAGCTGATTTATTCCTTTGGAGCTTATTGGAGATTTGCGAGGTAGTTGTACGGCGTTCGCAGCCTTGCCTTTCTCCTTCTTATTTCTTTAGTATTTACATTCTCAGACTTATATTGTACTAAGGAGACAGTAACGGACTTGTATTTTCTTTTAGTTGCTCATGATTGTTGACTCTGAGATTTTTGGGTTGTATTTAATGTTTAGTATATCCTTGCTTGTGTTGAAATGCTTAAACGAAAATTTTTATGAAATATCGATTAGTAACATTTTGAACGAAAGGTTTCTTTATGCTATAAGTAGTGAGTTGGCTAGCCTAGTATCACGATAGGCGCCATCATGGCCAGTGTGGTTTTGGGGTCGTGACATGTCCTCTAGTATCTGAATAGTGCGCTCGGATTGCCCGATCGTATAAGGATTAAATGTTTTGCTCAACTCAACCTGAGTACCCAACTCTCTCTGCATGTCCCTCCAAAGTTGCGATGTGAACTGAGTACCCATGTCAGAAATGATGGAAACTGGAACACCATGCAATCGGACAATCTCCCGGATATAAACCTTAGCTAAACAGTCCGAAGTATAAGTAGTACCAACAGGAATGAAGTGCGCGGACTTGGTCAGCCGATCCACAATAATCCAAATAACATCGAACTTCCTCGAAGTTCATGGGATCCCAACTACAAAGTCTATGGTGATCCGCTCCCACTTCCACTCCGAAATGTCCAACCTCTGAAGCAATCCACCCGATCTCTGGTGCTCATACTTGACCTGCTGACAAGTGAGACACTGAGCTACAAATCCGATGATATCTTTCTTCATTCTACTCCAGCAATAATGTTGTCTCAGATCCTGATACATATTCGCGGCACCCGGATGGATGCAATATCGCGAGTTGTGGGCCTCCTCAAGAATCAACTCCCGAAGCCCATCTACATTAGGCACACACATCCGACCCTGCATCCTCATCACACCATCATCACCGATAGCTACATCCTTGGCATCACCTCGCCGGATCCTATCCTTAAGAACAAGTAAGTGTGGGTCATCATACTGGCGCTCCCTGATACGGTCATACAGAGAAGACCTGGAGACTACGCAAGCCAATACCCGACTGGGCTCCGACATATCCAACCTCACAAGCTGTCCTGCTAAGGTCTGAACATCAAGTGCTAAGGGTCTCTCTACTGCTGGAAGATATGCTAGACTCCCCAAACTCTCTGCCCGGCGACTCAAGGCATCGGCCACTACATTGGCCTTCCCCGGATGGTATAGAATAGTGATATCATAGTCCTTGAGAAGCTCCAACCATCTCCACTGACGTAAATTCAGATCCTTTTGCTTAAACAAATGATGCAGACTACGGTGATCAGTAAAAACCTCACAATGAACCTCATACAAATAATAACGCCAAATCTTCAAGGCGTGAACAATGGTTGCTAACTCAAGATCATGCACCAGATAGTTCTTCTCATGGGTCTTCAACTGGTGGGAGGCGTAGGAAATCACCCTACCCTCATTCATCAAGACACAACCAATGCCTATCCTCGAGGCATCACAATACAAGGTATAACAACCTGAAGTTGATGGCAAAACTAACACTGGAGTTGTGGTCAAAGCAGGCTTGAGCTTCTAAAAGCTCTCCCCACACTCGTTAGATCACCTGAACGGAGCACCCTTCTGGGTCAATTTAGTCAAGGGTTAAGCAATAGAAGAGAATCCCTCCACAAAGAGATGGTAGTAGCCCACCAAACCAAGAAAGCTCCTAATCTCTGTAGTTGAGGACGGTCTAGGACAACTCTGCACCGCCTCTATTTTCTTTGAATCCACCTGAATACCCTCATTGGACACTGCGTGCTCCAAGAATGCTACTGAGGCAAGCTAAAACTCACACTTGGAGAACTTTGCATATAATAATAGTTATCAGTCGAGTATTCGGATGGCTCCGTATAAGGATTTATATGGGAGGAGGTGTAGATCTCCGGTTGGTTGGTTTAAGTAGGGTGAGGTTAGGATCTTGGGTACAGATTTGGTGCATGATTCTTTAGATAAGGCGAAGTTGATTTAGGAGCGGCTTCGCACATCACAGTCTAGGTAGAAGAGCTATGCGGACAGGACTGTCTGCAATGTATCTTTCATGGTCGGGGAGAAGGTTCTGTTGAAAGTGTCACCCATGAAAGGTGTTATGCGATTAGGGAAGAGGGTAAAGTTGATTCCACGGTTTATTAGGCCTTTTGAGGTGCTTCAAAGGGTAGGGGAGGTGGCTTATAGACTTGATTTGCCACCAGATTATCGAGTGTTCATCTAGTGTTTCACGTTTCCTTACTTCGGAAGTATGTTGGTGACCCGTCCCATGTTTTGGACTTCATATAGGTTCAGCTAGAGGGTGATATGACTTATGATGTGGAGCCAGTGGCTATTTTGGGTCGACAAGTCCGAAAGTTGAGGTCAAAGGATATAGCTTCAGCTAAGGTGCAGTGGAGAGGGAAGCCGGTGGATGAGGCCATCTGGGAGACCGAGTGGGAGATGTGGGGCAGATATCCACACCTTTTAGAGACTCCAGGTATGTTTCTAGACCCGTTCGAGGACGAACGTTTGTTTAAGAGGGGGAGGATGTAACGACCCGGCCGGTCGTTCCGAGAGTTTAGCTCTGTTTCCCCCGTTTTTGCTTCATTATATGTGGTTCAGCTCTATTATGTTGTGTTAGATTTATTGGTTCGAGTTCGTAGTGGTTGTGGAGAGGAATGAGACACTTAGTCTCTTATGTTGGTTAATTAGTTAGAAAATTCAACCGGAAATTGACTTATAGGTAAATGATCTCGGAATATGGTTTTTATGGTTTAGAAAGCTTCATTAGGTGATTTGGGACTTAGTAGTGTGTTCAGAATGTTATTCAGAGGTCCGTGGTAGAATACGGCTTGAATTGGCGAAATTAGATTTGAGGCGATTTTCGGTCGGCAGTGAAAAATTAGATATCGGGGTCGGAATGGAATTTCGGAAGTTGGAATAGGTTCATAGTGCCGTTTTTATGTGTGTGCAAAATTTCAGGTCATTCGGACATGGTTTGGTTGGTTTCGGCATCGTAGGCAAATTTCGGAAGCTCAACGGGTGATTTTTGGACTTGAAAAGTTGGCAGATTTTCTGGTGTTTTGTTGCAGAAGATTTGTTCTTCGCGATCGCGAAGAGGAGTTTGCAATCGTGTAGGCTTAATTGGGGTTGTGTTGGTGTTTTTCTATGTGATAACAGAGGTTAGGTCGCGATCACGTATGTGTGTGATGCAATGCTTCGCGAACATGTGGCCAGGGTTGCATTCGCGTAGAAGAGGGTGAGCTGGAGAAAGGTTGAGGCGATTGCTCTACGGGACCGCGTGAAGCTGGTCGCGATCACGTAGGTCTGTGTGGCTTAGGTTCGCGAACGCGTGGGAGTTTACGCGATCGCGTAAGGTTAATCGAGGGGTATCATTATTTGTGATTCGCGATCGCGAGGCTATTTCCGCGATCGCTATGAAGAATTATCTGGACAGATTTTAAAAGGTTCAAAACGAGGGTTTGAGCTTAAAATTCCAAATTTCATTAGAGAGCTCGGGAGAGGGATATTTTAGAGAGGATTTTCAGAGGAGTAATTGGGGTAAGTGTTCTTCACTTAATTTTGGTTAAATTCCATGATTTTGTCATCTAAATTGGGAGTTTGGGGTGAAAATTTGGAGGAAAATGGATGAAATTTGGAGAGTGTATTTTGGGGAATTGAATGGCCATTTGATGTCGTATTTTGAGGAATTTGATATGGTTAGACTCGTTAGTGAACGAGGATTCTAATTTTGTAATATTTTTCGGATTCCAAGACGTGGGCCCGGGTGTCGGGTTTGGTCAATTTTAGGATTTTTTATGTAATTTGATTATTTTCGTGTGGGTTTTGTTCCTTTAGCGTATATTGATGAAATGAATCTGATTTTGAATAGATTCGGGATTTGAGGCCGAGTCGAGCGGCAAGGGCATCGCGGAGTAGATTTTCATCGGGTTTGAGGTAAGTAACGATTGTAAATCTAAACCTAAGGGTATGAAACCATAAAATTTCGTACTATTTCAATAAATGAGGTGACGCACATGCTAGTGATGGGCGTGTGGGTGTGCACCAGTACGGATTGTGACTTAGTTCGTCCCGTGGCAACTGTAGAGTTGCATATTTTTATAAACTCTATATGATATCTAGGTGTTTTAGAAATGATTCTGTTAAGTTGGGCTAAATGCCATGTTTGGGGCCTTGTGCTATACTGTTTAGACCCTCAGGGGTATTTCTTTATTATCCTCACACTGTTTTTGATAGAAAGAATATCCTCGGTCATGATTTATACCTGTTTATTGTTTAATCTTGATCATCACTTTATTTTAATATATATGAAAGTTGTTTTAGGTTAAATTCCTTGAGTTCGTACTGAAATGCACGAGTGAATTGTGAGGTTGATGACTGAGTGAGGCGGAGGGCCGGATTGTGAGGATAGTTATGGATCAGGATGCACGCCGCATCGATATAGCGCTTGGGTTGTAGGAGCCCCTCCGGAGTCTGCACATGTCACGACCCAAATTCCCAAACCACGGGATCGTGATGGCGCCTAACACAATACTTGCTAGGCAAGCCGATGTTAGAATTGGATTAGCTATTGTTCCTTTGGTTACTTATTTAAAAGCAATAAAAACAGATTTAGAATAGATTAAATCTAATGATTTACGATGATTAACATTCCAAAAAAATGATAAATAAACTGAACCACGAACTAAATATATAATTGTGAAACTACCCCAGGGTCTGGTGTCACAATTCACGAACTACTAACGAATACTACAAATAAATAGGCTGAAAGAAATAATGTATTTGTTTTGAATGAAATAAAACAGTATCTAAGTGAATAGGATAAGACTCCAGGAGTCTGCAGATGCCAGCAAATCTACCTCGTGTCTCCGAACAAAAAATGCACAGCTACTAATATCTCCTAACTCTGGTCAGTACCTGGATCTGCACAAAAGAGTGCAGAGTGAAGTATCACTACAACCGACCCCATGTGCTGAGTAACTGCCGAGCCTAACCTCGGCGAAGTAGTGACGAGGCTAGGATAAGACACCACATAAAACCTGGACATCGAAATCATGCTAACAGGAAATAATAGCAATTAATGTATGTAAACAACAATTTATGGGAAAGGTGCATGTGATAGGGAATGTTCAACATAAGGAATGAGGAAAATACTAAGACAAACACAGATAGTGATCAACAATAATTTTAGCAATCAAAGATAGAAAGTAAACTTGCACGGCATCACCCTTCGTGCTTTTACTCTCAGACTCACCAAATAATAAATAGAATACACGGCATCACCCCTCATGCTTTTACTCTCATCCTCACAAGATTATAATTAAGAATTGCACGGCATCACCCTTCGTGCTTTACTCTCTTCCTCACCTTATAAGTAAACCATGCACGGCATCACCCTTCGTGCTTTTCACTCTTCCTCATAATATAATTAAGTCATGCACGGCATCACCCTTCGTGTTTTACACTCTTCCTCACAATCTCATCAAATCATCAACAACATAAAAGGGGATTTCACGAGAAACAGTATTTCATCATAATTTCTATCACCATTTAATATTTCAATCTCAACTCAATGTTCTCAACATTTCACTAACAACAATAATCACAGATGAGGGGCTTTAAGACAACCAGAATAACAAGAAATAGTATTTTCTCGCATGGTATGACCTGACCACAACGTATAGGTACTCGTCACCTTACCTATACATTGGATTTAACAAACAACAGGTAACAAGTAGTCATATAATACCTACTCCCTCAAGCTAGGGTTAGACACAACACTTACCTCAATTCCGCAGGCCACTCACTACTCAATTACCGGCTTTCCTTTCGAATTCACCTCCAACACACTTGAATATAATCATAATTAGTTTAATATCATTAATTAATGCTAAAGTAACCAACTTTACAGAAAAATTAAGGTTTTCCTAAGTTTTCTCAAAAAAAGTTAAAACCCGTCCCCGGGCCTGCTTGGTCCAAACTCGGGGTTCGGACCAAATTCCGTTTACCCATTCACCCCCGAGCCCGACTATGCAATTATTTCTAAATCCGACCTCAATTCAGGTCAAAAATCCCATATTTACAAAATTCCCTAATTCTACCCAAACCCTCAATTTTTACGATGAAAATTCTTGATTTTTGATTGAAAAGTGATGAAAATCATTGGGTAATTGAAAGATATAAGTTTAGAATTATTTACCAACACTTTGGGGATGAATTTGTGTGAAGAAAATAAGCCCTAGGTCTTCTTAGTTCGAAAAAATGGTGAAAAATAGGTTTTGTCCGTGTTTAACAGTGTTTGAATATAGCTGGGCAGACCTTCATCGCGTTCGCGTGCGCCTGCCCGCGTTTGCATATTGTCCTGGCCCTGGTGGCCTTCGCGTTTGATACACTGGGTCGTGTTCGCATATCACAACCAGGCTCCCCTCCCCCCAGGCCCATTAAGTTGTGCGTTCGCGAGAGCCCGACCGCGTGCACGTAGGGTCTTTCCCCCAGCCCACCGCGTTCGCGTCAAGGGTCTTGCGTTCGCATAGAACAAAAAGGGCCCCGGCTAAATTACTCTACGCGTTCGTGACTGGGGTAACGCGAACGCGATGAACAAAATACCTGAGCACCAGAAACAGAAAACCAGCAGATTTTTATAAGTGTAAAACACCCCGTGGCCTATCTGAAACTCACCCAAGCCCTCAGGGATCTAAACCAAACATGCACACAAGTCTAAAAATATCATACAGACTTGCTTGTGCGATCAAATCATGAAAACAACATCTAAAATTATGAATTAACCTCAAAACTCATCATTTTTCTCAAGAACGCTTAAAGTTCACTATTTCTCAACCGGGCGTCCGAACCACGTCAAATAAACTCTATTTCTCACCAAATTTCATAGATAGTAGTTAAATACTATAAAAAATCTATACCGAGCTCCGGAACCAAAATATGGCTCGATACCAATGGTTTCAAACATTAATTCTTTACTTTATTTCATTAATAATTCAGCAAAACAATTTCATTCAAAAATAGATTTCTAAGGCTTGGGACCTCGGAATTCAATTCCAGGCATACGCCCAAGTCCCATATTTTACTGCGGACCTTTCGGGATCGTCGGGACACAGATCCGGGTTCGTTTACTCAAAATGTTGACCACGGTCAACTATAATCAAATTTCAACTGTACAATTTACTATTTCTCATATTTTTCACATAAAAGCTTTCTGGTTTCACACTCGGATTGTGCATGCAAATCGAGGTAATTAAAATTAGTCTTCTTATAGTTAATAAGCCTAGAAAGGACCCTGGTGAGCGCAGTCGACTATTTAGGGATCGGGCTGCACGCCGTAGCGGTTATTTTACTGTACCTGTTGAGTGTGAGTGCTGATTAGTGATAATTGTGTCATGAACGACTGAGAGGCTTGCCGAGAGGCTATAACTGTGAGTGATACTTTGCCCGAGGGGCTTATGTTTATGAAACTACTGTTTTCACCCTCCTTTACATTGATCCTCTACTGATAATGTTGAACAAAATGTTTTAAACAAGATTTCATTGAAAACTGGAGTTTTACAAAATATTCATAATCTAAATTCCTGATTTGATTCATTTATCTCCACTTTTATTTATGTTATGAAATTTTATGATTTCTCTGTCTTTAGTTATAATTGTTACTTACTGAGTTGGCGTACTCACATCACTCCTTGCACCTTGCGTATAGATTCAGGTGCCAGAGCTGAGTGTTTTGGAGCTTATTGGAGATTTGTGAGGTAGTTGCATGGCGTCCGCAGCTTTGCCTTTCTCCTTCTTTTATTTCTTTAGTATTTACATTCTCAAACTTATATTGTATTAAGGAGACAGTAACGGACTTGTATTTTCTTTTAGTTTCTCATGACTGATGACTCTGGGATTTTTGGGTTGTATTTAATGTTTAGTATATCCTTGCTTGTATTGAAATTCTTAAACGGAAATTTGTATGAAATATCGGATTAGTAACGTTTTGAACAAAAGGTTTCTTTATGCTATAAGTAGTGAGTTGGATAGCCTAATATCGCGATAGGCGCCATCACGGCCAGGGTGGTTTTTGGGTCGTGACACTCATGAACGCGGAGCTTCCACTTCCTGCTCCTTCACGGACGCGTTCACCTCTACGCGTTCATGTAGACCAAATTGCCTGGTGACTCATCATCCCTTTCCTCTACGAGAACACGTAAGCCTAATATCACTGTGCTTCACTAACACGGGACATACATACCGAACGCGAAGGCTTAACTCCAGCAGCACTCTAACTTCCTCGACGCGAACACGGGAGAACCTTCACGAACGCGTAGAAGGAAACCAGACACCAGGAGTAGTTGATGCTTCAGCTATAACACTAAGTCCAATTCTAATTTGTTAACCATCTGGAATCCATCGAGGCCCCCGGTACCTTAACCAAACATATCAACAAGTCGTAAAATATCATACAAACTTAGTCGAGCCTTAGAATCACATCAAACAACACTAAAAACACGAATCGCAATCCAATTCAAATTTAATGAACTTGAAACTTCAAATTTTTACAATCGATGCCAAAACCTATCAAAACATGTCCAATTGACCTCAAATTTTGCACACCTATCATAATTGACATTACGGACCTACTCCAACTTTCAGAATTAGAAACCGACCCCGATATCAAAAATTTCACTCCCAGTCAAACTTCCCGAAAATCTAACTTTCGCCATTTCAAGCCAAATTCAGCTACAGACCTCCAATTCACAATCCAGACACGCTCCTAAGTCCAAAATACCTAACGGAGCTAACGCAGTTGACGAAACTCCATTCCAGAGTCTTCTTCACATAGTTCCAACTATGGTCAAAATCCTAGAACTTAAGCTTCCATTTTAGGGACTAAGTATCCCATTTCACTCCAAAACCAAAAATAAATCCTCCCGGCAAGTCACATAAGCATAAAAAGATACGGGGAAAGAAGAAAATAGGGGATCGGGGCTAATACTCTCAAAACGACCGTTCGTGTCGTTACAGATAAAACTCTTTTTCTAGTTAAGAACCTTCACCCCTAATGTATATTTATCAAGGATAATTTTTACATGGTACATTAAGCAGATTTTAATGACTCAAATAAATAGACCATTTTGTGGATCCTACTTAATTATCATAATGCTAAATCCATGAATAGACATAATTTCACATGTATAAACTTATTAAGAATCTTCCATGAGTTTAAATAAACAAACCACTTTAATGATAACTATTTGTTACTCACAAAATACTCAATTTACGAGTGAAGATACATGTAGCTCATAAAATTATTTTATGGCAGATTATGGACCCCATCTTAAAAGCCATTCCAATAATATAAAACTCATACAAAATACTGTCATATTTCACTTAATTACAACCTCCATCCAAAGAACAATTTTTTTCATCGAAAATCCAAGACTAGTAATCACGTAGGGCATGAAAACATAAACCAGAATTTAAGAAACTTTTTTTTTATGCACAAATATGCCAAACGCACCAATTAGTAGTCATCCAGGATATCAAACTGAGGATTTCACTTTCTTACAAAATGATTGCATTATCACACAATATCAAGTATACTTTGTAAGACCTAGTCAATAAAATCCTACACCTCTATTATTGAATTCAACACTACTACATGTCTATTCACTAATAGCCGATATGTAAATCCATTATACAACTAGAATTTTATCATGGATACCATGGGGAGTCACCCCCACCACCATTAAATTAAAAACGAATTAAAATTAGCAAGAAATAATTTCCATAAAATAGAAAAATGTCCAAAACACAATTCAAACGAACTCAAAACGCCGAAAAACAACATGATTCACTAGATGGACCCAACAAAGTTCAGTGAGTTTTTCTCACCACGTCGTTTCCGATGGACCAAACAAAGTTCAGCTCAATCGGAGTACATCAAGTTCATGTGGGCAAAATTTCTTGGAATATATGGCTGAAATTTTGGCCACCTTGTTCTTCTTCCTCTAAGTGGAAAATATTATGTATTTATAGCACAAGTTTTTAAGGGTTAAAACCCTTTTCCAAAACCTGTTGGGTTTTTTTCCACTAGAAAAAGGATTCCTTTATTTCCTATTACTTAGGCACAACAGGGATCACATAATTTAATTAACAAAGCTTCCAATTATGGAATTAATTTGTAATTTTTGAAATTAATATCCACCATAATTAATTATGAATTATTCTACTAAAAATCCATAATTGCACTCCTTATTCAATTTCAAAATTCATCTACTAAATCTTATTTAACTCCCCATGTTAAGACTCAGATACTAATTAATTAAATTAAATTACTGACGATTTAATTTATTGATTATTTCCTTTAGATTTTCGGTTAACTTATTTCATGTGTCGGATACAAAATTCATCAGCCGGTTTTACACATTAAAACTTATAAGCTTTCATAAAGGTGTATCATCAATCTATAAACCAAGACATGGATTCCATCAACTAATTATTATTTTTCATTATTATCCAATTTACCAGGTATATTGACCCACGAAAGAATCTAGCCTTTCAATAAATCAAAACAATAATAATGTACACAGCTAATAATTATTATATCAACATTACGATTACAAGTACATTTAATGGTTAGAGAGTTTATTTTATTAATTCAGTATAAAATACTTATCTCTACTTGGTTCGTTCAATACATACAAAATGTACTAGCACAAGAAGTTTGAATTAAACCATTCTCATAATCAAGATAAATTATATTTAATCTTGTGCTACAATCATCCATGATGGTTTGTCCAACTCCATCGTTAGATTGTGACTCAAACTTTATACATATAAGAACCGATGCTTTAATCTTTCGTGTATAAGCTAAACTCTATACACTATATAAGCAAAGGACACAGACTAATATATGATCTATTAAAAACTGAATAAATATTTATTTCATTATAAATATTATATCTAAACCAAACCCCTGATTAATAGTATATATCCCAACAAACATTTGATTCGGCATAAAGGGAATACAAATCAAATATAAAGCTAATATTAAAACAAAAAATTTATGATAAAGTGGGCCCATTTATACGATTTCTTAAAACTATGGGAAAAAATTACAATGGCAATTTTGTATTGGAGATCCGCCAAAAAGGTAGTAAATGTTATGAAATATTATATTATAGTGGATGTTCATAACTCCTAAATGAATAACACTCACTACTCTTCTCCATTAACCTCTCACTACTTCTTATCATCATGGTTGTAACTCTCATACCTCCATAACCTCTCCCATGATCTTCATCCATGATCTCAAATGTTTAATGCCATGTTTATGACATTCTTTTGTATACCTCTGTGTAATACTATAAATAGAGGATGAAGTGATATTGTACACACTTGAACACTTGATGAAATAAGAAAGTTATATATTCTTCTCTTATTCTACTTATCTTCTTATTTTATATTGTTACTTTGAGCTACATTTCTTAACACGTTATAAGCACGAAGCTCTAACCAAGTAGGAAGATTACTTATTTGACGATGGAATTATAAATGGCTGACAACCTTGAATCAATTTGGTTGAGCCTGTGAAAATCTGTCCATTTCCTATGCCATATCAAAGTTGTGTTTGTTTCTGTTATACATGGAGTATCATTTTTCAGTTGCCATGAATTCTGCAATTAACTTACGTTAATATTTAAGACTTTGTTTAATTTTTGTTACTTAACAATTTAGTTTCATTTGTGCAGATGTATACATATGGAGTACCTGTTTTTGAGTGACAAACAAGAGCATATTAAGATGCATTGACATCATCTCCCATATGTACTGCTCCGACAGTTTGCAACCCAAGATTATGGAACTGTTAACTATTGAGAAGGTTTCTAATTAGTCTTAAAAAATAATAAGAATTTAAATTTATGTTGTGGTCAAAATAATTTTTGTATAACTAAGATACTTTTTGTTCCCTTTATATTTGATCATGTGGTTGTTCGTGAAAAAGATCAATGTGAACTTTCATTAAAGTTCGGGAAAAAATAACTGATTATTAGGAAGTAGTATATTATGAAAGGCTCAATGGTGAGTCCACTTAGACTTATTATGCCATTGTATAAGGGTAAAATATCGGGTTTGAGTCATGGTGTACTATGATGATAAGATTTATTGAGTCTCAACTCATTATGGCCTAACATGCATTTATATGGGTAAGGCATTGGATTTGAGTCTCAATACACCATATTGATGATATAATGATGATTAAAGAAAAATAATGTATTTTTCATGAAAAAACATGAAGTTTGTATGATGACCCAAAGGGCCATCTTATAAATTAGCACTCCATTCCCGGCCCACTAGCCTTAAAAAGATTAATTTTATTTACCTCAATTTGCGTACGCAGTCCGGGCATGAAACCGAAAAGCTTTTATGTGAAAATATGAGAAATAGTAATTTCTAGAGTTAAAATTTAGTTTTAGTTGACTTTGGTCAATATATTGAGTAAATAGACGCAGATATGTGTTCTAACGATCCATGGAGGTCCGAAGTAAAATATGGGACTTGGGCATATGCCCGGAATTGAATTTCGAGGTCCCTAGCCTTAGAAAATAATTTTTGAAGAAAATTATTTAGCTGGTTATTACAAGAAATAAAGGTATGAAATAATATGTGAAATTGTTGGTATCAGGCCTGTATTTTGGTTCTGGAGCCTGGAACAAGTTTGTTAAGTCCTATCTATGAAACGTGATGAGAATCGGAGTTGGTTTGACGTGATTTAGACATCCGGTTGAAAAGTTAGGAATTTGAGAGTTCTTGAGAAAATCTTGAGTTTTGAGGTTAAATTTGTAGTTTTGATGTTATTTTGATGATTTGATCGCACAAGCAAGTCTGTATGATATTTTTGGACTTGCGTGCATGTTTGGTTTGGAGATCTGAGGTCTCAGGTGAGTTTTGGGTAGGCTGCGGAGTGTCTATACTTGAGAAAAATTGCACAGCAAATATCTGGTGTTGGCAGGCCTCTGATCTCGCATTTGCGAGATCTGACTTTGCAAATGCGAAGTCAAGGGCCAGCCTCAGATCTCACAAATGCGAGACTTTTGCTCGTAAATGCGAGTCTTCAATATGTTGCAAATGCGACAAATTTATCGCATTTCCGATGTCTGCCCAAATTCAAAGTGTCATGACCCAAATCCTAATCCAGGTCGTGATGGCGCCCAACCCGTTTATCAGGCAAGCTGACACTAATTAACTAGTGAGTCTAGTTTTTTTTTCTATTAAATGCTTTTCTTATCTCAAAATAATTTAGCCACTAAGCATGGAATATAACACATAACAAGGCAATTAAGTTACGAAGACCAAAAATCAACTTTAATCAATTACATCATCAAAAGAATAGTCTACCAATGTATGTGCCAGGAACTAGTGTCACAATTCTGCAGGCATCTAGTAGAGTAGAATCAAAATAATAAAAGAACTATCCTACTGCCTAAGAAGAGATGGACAGAATAGCAAAAAGAGAGACTCCAGAGTGCTGCTGAATGGCATCAAGAGAAGCAGCTCACCGTGAAGCCTCGAACCACGTGAAATCAGGAACAAGCTCCGGACTGGTAACCGGATGCACCTGCCTCAGAACCTGTACAATTAAGTATAGAAGCGTAGCATGAGTACATAAACAATATGTACCCAGTAAGTATCCAGTATAATCTCAAAGAAGTAGTGACGAGAGGTCGACTTGACACTTACTAGGGCCAAAAATAATACGTGTAAATATAAGGCTAAGCAAGAATGGCAAATCATGAATAAGTAGTAAAGGCAAGAACATCAAATCTCCCTACAGATATCTTTATATGTCGAATTCCCTACCGCACAGGTTGCTAATTAATTTCACAAGGTAATTAACAGTTAAACAACCACATAAATAATAACCAATTAGCAAGTACATAACATGCCGCGAACGTACGGCCGATTCAACGAAATAATAAACGTGCATTGCCGAAGGGTCGAATGGCCCGAACCATAGATGCATCTATTACCCCCGCTCGTGAATCGTACATGTGAAGTGGTAAAAATAAATAATAGAGTTAACCCCTCGCAAATCATACATGCGACTCAGATACTCATATATACACACATTTAGCAGAAAAATCCGGGATTTGTTAAGGGATATTCTTCCAAAGGAAAGCCAATAAATTAAATAATGATAGGTGACCTTCTTAGTTATCTATTAAATAATTCGATGATGCCAAGAAGTTTTAAATTCATCAGTAAGATTACAAGATACGGCACGTAGAGCATGCTTGTGGATCCTAAACTCCCCCGACATAAACATAATAATAGCTACGCACGGACTCCCGTCACCTCGTGCGTACGTAGTCCCCACAAATAGTAGCACATATTTAATTGTTTCACCTATGGGGACAATTCCCTCTTACGAGGTTAGAAAGGAGAATTACCTCGTTTCAAGCCTACTTCCCGGGTCAAGAATGCGCCCAAATCTCCAAATTCGTCGCCCAAGAACTTGAAACTAGCCAACCATTATATAAATAAATCAATCTATGCTCAAAAGTCCACAATTCCCCTATTTAAATAATTATCTCAACCTAGTTTGCAAAATCCTAAAATGTAACCCCGGGCCCACATGTTCGGATTCCGGAAATGTTCAAGGGAAATAGTCACCCATAACCTAAGGATCAATATTATATAGTTTTTGCATGATTACATAACAAATTTCTTGTTTAAATCTTATTTTTCCCAAACCCTAAGTTTTTACTCTAAACTCATGATTTCCAAAAATTTTGTGTGTTAATCTACCCAAAACTCAAGTATAAATCTCACTTTTAAGTAGGAATTAACTTACCTCACGATGCTAGGTCGAATCTCCCCTATGAAAGCTCCCCAAATCGCCCAAAGATGAAAGAAATGGCCTAAAAATGTCTAAGTCCCGCATTTAAAACACCCTTACTGCCTCCAGGACTTTCGCACATGCGGCTTGAGGAGCGCACTTGCGGTCCCGCATCTGTGAGCCACTGCTCGCACCTGCGGAAGAGGAGAAGGAGGCCAGGGGTCGCACTTGCGGAATATATCCCGCACCTGCGGCTCCGCTTCTACGGGAAAGGGCCGCACCTACGTAAATTGGGAAGACGTTCCAAGGCCGCACCTGCGAGGCTTCGACCGCTTCTGCGGTCTCGCACCTGCGGTTGGTCCTTTGCAGGTACGGTCGCACCAGATCTGACTCTTTTAGATCTTGGCTTGCCTCGCGCGATGTCCGAATGGAATCCGGCCCCACCCGAGGCTCCGTCCAAATATACCAACAAGTTCTAAATCATAATACGGACTCGCTCGAGCCTTCGGAACGTCCGAAACAACACTAAATCCAAGAATCATACCCCAAAAACGAACTAAATCCAACTTAAGAACTTTAAGTTCTTGAATTCGCTTTCAACATGCCGAAACATACCTATGCTACTCGGAATGACACAAAATTTTGAGAGCAAGTCATAAATGACATGACGGAACTATTCCCGGTCTAGGAATTCCGTTCGGACCTCGATAACACAAAAACACGTCCCAAACCTCAATCTTTGAACTTACAGAATCATAGTTCACTATTTGGCGTCAAAACGCTCCCGGGTCATCCAAAATCTATTCCGAATATACGCCCAAGTCCGAAATCATCATACGAACCTACTGGAACTTTCAAATATCGATTCTGGGGTCGTTTACTAAAAATATTGACCGAAGTAAAACTTGGCCTTTAAGGCCAACCTTCTGGAACTAAGTGTTCCTATACCACCCCAAACTCCTGCAAATCCCGAACCAACCATCCCCGCAAGTTATAAATCAGTAAAAGCAAATAATGGAAGTCTCATTTAGGGGAACGGGGTCTTAGAACACAAAACGATCGGTCGGGTCGTTACACTCTCCACCTCTTAAACAAATCTTCGTCCTCGAACGGATCTAGAATCATACCTGGAGTGCTGAATAAGTGTGGATATCTGCTCCGCATGTCCTCCTCGGGCTCTCAAGTCGCCTCCTTGACTGGTTGGCCCCTCCACTGGACCTTTACGACGAAAACCTTCTTGGACCTCAGCTGGCGATCCTGCATGTCAATGATAGCAACTTGCTCCTTCTCATAACCCAATCTCTCGTCTGGCTGAATGGTGTCGAAGTCTATTACGTGAGAGAAATCGGCATGGTACCTCCGGAGCATGGACACATCAAAGACCGGTTGAACTCCTGATAAACTAGGAGGTAAAGCAAGCTAATAATCAACCTCCCCAACTCGCGTCAACACCTCAAATGGGCCTATAAACCTTTGGCTCAGCTTGCCCTTCTTTCCAAACCTCATAATACCCTTCATCGGCGAGACTTTCAACAAGACCTTCTCGCCGACCATAAATGATACATCACGCGCCTTCTGATCCGCGTAACTCTTCTGTCTGGACTGTGCTGTGCGAAGCCTCTCCTGAATCAACTTTACCTTCTCCAAGACATCCTTCACAAGATCGATGACATATAACCTAGCCTCTCCAGGCTCAAACCACACGATGGGAGAACGACATCGCCGACCATACAAGGCCTCAAATGGAGCCATGTCAATGCTAGGCTGATAACTGTTATTAGAAGAAAACTCGGCCAGAGGCAAGAACTTGTCCCACTGTCCTCCAAAGTCAATCACACATGCCCTGAGCCTGTCCTCCAATATCTGAAATGTCCGCTCCGACTGCCCGTCGGTCTGATGATGGAATGCTGTGTTGAGCTCTACCCGGGTGCCTAACTCACTCTGTACTGCTCTCTAGAAGTGCGAGGTGAACTGAGGACCTCGATCTGATATAATGGACACAGGCACACCGTGCAACCGAATTATCTCCCGAATGTAGATATGGTCCAACCTCTCTGAAGTATAAGTAGTAGCTACTGGAATGAAATGTGCCGACTTGGTCAACCTTTCCACAATAACCCAAACCGAATCAACCTTCGGCAAGGTTCGAGGCAACCCAACTACGAAGTCCATAGTGATGCGCTCCCATTTTTATTCAGGTATAGGCATCTGCTGGAGTAGGCCTCCTGATCTCTGGTTCTCATACTTAACCTGCTGGCAATTTAGACATCTAGACACATACTACACTATGTCCCTGTTCATCCGCCTCCAACAGTAATGTTTCCTCAGATCACGATACATCTTCGTAGCACCAGAGTAAATAGAATACCTGGAACTATGTGCCTCATCTAGAATCCTCTCCCTCAGGCCATAACATTAGGGACACATAAGTGACCCTGAAGTCTCAGAACACCATCCTCGCCAATAGAAACCTCCTTGGCACCACCCTATAACACTGTCTCCCGGAGAACTGCCAAGTGCAGATCATCAAACTTCCGATCCTTGATCTCCTCCAATAATGAAGACTGAACAACAACACGTGCAAGAACTCGGCTGGGCTATGAAATTCCAATCTCACCAGGCAATTAGTCAAGTACTGAATGTCCAAAGCTAGAGGTCTCTCCTCTGCTGAAATGAAAGTCAAGCTACCGATACTGTCCGCTTTCCTTCTTAAGGCATCTGCAACCACATTCGCCTTGCCCGGATGATAAAGAATAGTAATGTCATAATCCTTCAGCAACTAAAGCCATCCACGCTGCCTCAAATTAAGATCCATCTGCTTGAACAAGTCCTGCAAACTGCGGTGGTCTGTATAAACCTCACAAGGCACCCCATACAAGTAGTGCCTCCAAATATTAAGAGCATGAACAATCTCCGCCAACTCCAAATCGTGCACAGGGTAATTCTTCTCATGAATCTTCAGCTGACGTGAAGCATATGCAATAACTCGCCTCTCCTGCATCAGTACATATCCTAAACCAACACGTGAAGAGTCGCAATAAACTGTATACATCCCCGAACCGGAAGGCAACACTAGAACTGGTGTTGTGGTCAAGGTTGTCTTGAGCTTCTGGAAGCTCTCCTCACACTCATCAGACCATCGGAATGGGGCACCCTTCTGGGTTAATCTAGTTAGAGGGGCTGCAATGGACGAAAAACCCTCCACAAACCGGCGATAATAACCTGCCAGTCCTAAGAAGCTCCTGATCTCTGTCGCTGAAGTAGGGCGTGGCCAACTCATAACTGCCTCAATCTTCTTAGGGTCCACCTTGATACCCTCCCCGGATACCACATTTACTAAGAACGCCACAGAATCTAACCAGAACTCACATTTGGAGAACTTAGCGTACAGCTTTTATTCCTGTAAGGTCTGAAGCACAACTCTCAAATGCTACTCGTGCTCCCCCAGGATACGCGAGTAGATAAGAATGTCATCAATAAAGACAATGACAAAAGAATCAATATAAGGCTTGAACACCCTGTTCATCAAATCCATAAATGTTGCAGGGGCATTAGTCAAGCCAAAGGACATCACCAGGAACTCATAATGACCATATCTCATACGGAAGACAGTCTTCGGAACATCCGAGTCCCGAATCTTTAGCTGATGGTACCTTGATCTCAAGTCAATCTTGGAAAACACCCGAGCACCCTGAAACTGGTCAACAAATAATCGATACGCGGCAAAGGGTACTTGTTCTTGATGGTGACTTTGTTCAACTGGCGGTAGTCAATACACATCCGCATAGTCCCATCCTTCTTCTTCACAAATAACACTGGAGCACCCCAAGGCGATACACTCACTCTGATAAACCCCTTAGCTAACAACTCCTCAAGTTGTTCTTTCAATTCCTTTAGTTCCTTCGGAGCCATGCGGTATGAGGGAATAGATATAGGTTGGGTGCCTGGAGCTAAGTCAATGCAAAAATCAATGTCACAATCCGGTGGCATGCCTGGAAGGTCTGAAGGAAATACATCAGCAAACTCTCGAACCACCGGCACTGAATCAATCATCGGAGACTCGGTGGTGGTGTCCCGCACATAAGCAAGATAATCCAAACAACCTTTCTCGACCATACGTTGAGCCTTCCGGAAAGAAACAAACTGACTGGATGCACTGACTGAGGAACCTCTCCACTCCAATCTTGGCAACTCGGGCATGGCTAGAGTACCCATCTTGGCATGGAAATCTAGAACAGCGTGATAAGGGGATAACCAATACATGCCCATGATGACCTCAAAATCAGTCATATCAAGTAGCAGGAGGTCTGCTCTGGTCTCGAACCCACAGAATGTAACCACACAGGACCGATAAATCCAATCCACAACCATAGAATCGCCCAGAGGAGTGGACACATAAACAGGAGTACCCAAGGACTCACGAGGAATATCCAAGAAATGAGGAAATAGGACTGATACATAAGAATAAGTGGATCTTGGGTCAAATAATACCGATGCATCCCTACCGCATACCGAAATAATACCTGTGATCATGGAATCTGAGGCCACTGCATCTGGTCTGGCCGAGAAAGCGTAGAATCTCTCTAGAGCACCGGATGACTGACCTCCACCTGAATGGGCAGGAGCTGGTCGAGCTCCCCCTATCTGGCCTCCACCTCTAGGATGACCTCTACCCGTCTGCCCTTCACCTCTGGGTGGTCGAACCGTGGGTGATGTAACCAAGGGCTGGTGACTCTGCTGCACTGCATTGCCCCAAAGCCTGGGACAAGTCCTCTTTATGTGACCTGGATCCCCAAACTCATAACAACCTCTCGGCACCATAGTCTGCTGTCCTGAATGAGAACCCTGAATAGCTGGAGGACGGTATGAATTCTCTGGCATAGCACTGAAATAAGAGTTGGAAGATCCCTGATGACCAGAATACCCACCGGAGGAACCCTGAAATAAGGCCTCATCGGAGCACCTCGAGGAGGTGGTGAGCGTGCTGAATATGGAGGCCTACTAGTCTGTCCCGTACCAAACTGACCCCTGCCCCTAGCTGGAGCACCTTTAAAATCCCCAGAAAACCGAACTCTCTTATCCTGCTGCCCCTGCTCTCTGCTCCTCAATCGATAAGCCTCAATCCTGCGAGCAATCTCTACTACAAGCAGATAAGGAGTCCCTATCTCCACCTCTCGGTCCATGCTAGCCCTAATACCTGAGTGCAACACAGCTACAAATCTCCGCACTCTCTCTGCGTCAGTATCGAGTATCATAAGTGCATGACGAGACAGCTCTGAAAACCTAGCCTCGTAGTCGGTCACTGACATCTGACCCTGCTCTAGATGCTCAAACTGATACCGCAGCTCTTCCCTCTCAAAGTGTGGAATATACCTGTCCAAGAATAGCTGAGTGAACTGCTCCCAAGTGATAGGAGGAGAATCTGCCGGTCTACCAAGAACATAAGACTGCAACCATCTACGGACCTTACCCTCTAGCTGGAAAGTAACGAAGTCAACTCCATGGGAATCCAGTATCCTCATGTTGTGCATTCTGTCCCTGCACATGTCGATAAAATCCTGAGCATCCTCATGACGCTCGCCTCCGAAGACAGGAGGGTGCAGTGTGGTTCATCTGTCTAATAGCTTCTGCGGATCACCGTCCGCAGCTGGTCTGGGCTTAGGTGCTGCTGTTGCTACTGGCTGAACCCCACTCGTGGGCAGTGTACCCGGGGTCTGATAAATTGCTGTTGCATGTCCAACAGCCTGGGTAGTAGGGGTATGTGCTCCCTGTCCTGCCTGAGAAGTGGCCGGGTCCGCTGGAAATAACCCATCCTGAGTCATAGCATCCTTGAACCGCATTATACGGCCCATAACCTTCTGAAATCTTGGCGCTGTCATGAAATCCAACGGGGCAAGATCTACTGCGGGCGCCTCGCCCTTCTCCTTAGCTATAGGATCCTCTGCTGGATCCACTGGCAGTGCAACTGGGGCAACTCTAGGACGCCCTCATCCCCTACCTCAGGCCGGTGCCCTCCCCCAACCTCTGCCACGGCCTCTGACGGCGGGGGTAGCGGCCCCTCCCGGGTCTGGAATATTGGTTGTGTGTGTCCTCACTATCTGTGAGTGAATAGAAGAGTGAGAATAACATACTATCAACTGCACGATAGAAGATTAATAAAGAGAGATTTCCTAACACCCTATAGCCTCCCGAAGATAAATACAGACGTCTCCGTACCGATCCGCAAGACTCTATTAGGTTTGCATGTAACTTGTGAGACCTACATGAACCTAGAGCTCTGATACGATGTTGTCACGACCCAAATCCTAATCCAGGTCGCGATGGCTCCCAACCCCATTGTAAGGCAAGCCGACACTAATTATCTAGTGAGTCTAGTTTGTTTTCTATTAAATGATTTTCTTATCTCAAAATAATTTAGCCACTAAGCATGGAATATAACACATAGCAGGGAAATTAAGTTACGAAGACCAAAAATCAACTTTAATCAATTACATCACCAAAAGAAGAGTCTACCAATGTGTGTGCCAGGAACTAGTGTCACAAGTCTATAGGCATCTAGTAGAGTAGAATCAAAAGAATAAAAGAACTATCCTACTGCCTAAGAAGAGATAGACAAACTAGCAAAAGAGAGACTCCAGTGTGCTGTTGAACAACATCAAGAGAAGCAGCTCACCGTGAAGCCTCGAACCACGTGAAATCAGGGACGAGCTCCGGACTGGTAACCAGATGCACCTGCCTCAGAACCTGTATAATTAAGTACAGAAGCGTAGCATGAGTACATAAAAAATATTTACCCAGTAAGTATCCAGTCTAATCTCGAAGAAATAGTGACGGGAGGTCGACTTAACACTTACTAGGGCCTAATATAAGGCTAAGCAATAATGGAAAATCATGAATAAGTAGTAAAGGCAAGAACATCAAATCTCCCTTAGATATCTTTATATGTCGAATTCCCTACCGCACAGGTTGCTAATTCATTTCCCAGGGTAACTAACAGTTAAACAACCACAGAAATAATAACCAATTAGCATGTACATAACATGCCGTGAACGTACGACCGATTCAACAAAATAATAAATGTGCACTGCCGAAGGGTCGAACAGCATGAACCATAGATGCATCTATTACCCCCGCTCGCGAATCGTACATGCGTCGTGGTAAAAATAAATAATAGATTACCCCGCTCGCGAATTATACATGCGACTCAAGTACTCATATATACACACATTCAGCAGAAAAATCTGGGATTTATTAGGGGATATTCTTCGAAGGTAAAGCCAATAAATTAAATAATGATAGTTGACCTTATTAGTTATCCATTAAATAATTTGATGATGCCAAGAAGTTCTAAATTCATCAGTAAGATTACAAGATAAGGCACGTAGAGCATGCTTGTGGATCCTAAACTCCTCCAACATAAACATAATAGTAGCTACGCACGGACTCCCGTCACCTCGTGCGTACGTAGCCCCCATAAATAGTAGCACATATTTAATTGTTTCACCTATGGGGACAATTCCCTCTTACGAGGTTAGAAAGGAGACTTACCTCGTTTCAAGCCTACTTCCCGGGTCAAGAATATGCCCAAATCTCCAAATTCGTCGCCCAAAAACTCGAAACTAGCCAAACATTATATAAATAAATCAATCTATGCTCAAAAGTCCACAATTCCCCTATTTAAATAATTATCTCAACCTAGTTTGCAAAATCCTAAAATGTACCCCCGGGCCCACATGTTCGGATTCCGGAAAATTTCAAGGGAAACAGTCACTCATAACCTAAGGATCAATATTATATGGTTTTTGCATGATTCCATAACAAATTTCTTGTTTAAATCTTATTTTTCCCAAAACTCTAAGTTTTTACTCTAAACCCAAATTTCCAACGAATTTTCTGTGTTAATCTACCCAAAACTCAAGTATAAATCTCACTTTTAAGTAGAAATTAACTTACCTCACGATGCTAGGTTGAATCTCCCCTTTGAAAGCTGTCCAAATCGCCCAAAGATGAAAGAAATGGCCTAAAAATGTCTAAGTCCCGCATTTAAAACACACTTACTGCCTCCAGGCCTTTCGCACCTGCGGCTCGAGGACTGCACCTGCAGTCTCGCATCTGTGAGTCAGTGCTCCACCTTCGGAAGAGGAGAAGGAGGCCAGGGTTGGCACCTGCGAAAGAGGATAAGGAGGCCAGGGGTCGCACCTGCGGAACAGAGCCCGCACCTGCGGCTCCGCTTTTGCGGGAAAGGGCCCGCAGCTGCGGAAATTGGGAAGCCCTTCCAAGGCCGCACCTGCGAGGCTTCGACCGCTTCTGTGGTCTCTCACTTGAGGCTGGTCCTTCGCTGATGCGATCGCACCAGATCTGATGCACCAACAGCTCTTTTAGATCTTGATTTGCTTCGCGCGATGCGTTTGACCCCACCCAAGGCCCCGTCCAAATATACCAACAAGTTCTAAATCATAATACGGACTCTCTCGAGCCTTCAGAATGTCCGAAACAACCCTAAATTCAAGATTCATACCCCAAAAACCAACTAAATCCAACTTAAGAACTTTAAGTTCTTGAATTCGCTTTCAACATGCCGAAACATATCTATACTACTCGGAATGACACCAAATTTTTTGAGCAAGTCATAAATGACATGACGGAACTTTTCTCGGTCTTAGATTCTGTTCGGACCTCGATAACACAAAAACACGTCTCAAACCTCAATCTTTGAACTTAAAGAATCATATTTCACTATTTGGCGCCGAAACGCTCCCAGGTCATCTAAAACACGTTCCGAACATACGCCCCAGTCCGAAATAATTATACAAACCAACTGGAACTTTCAAATCTTTATTTCGGGGTCGTTTACTAAAAATATTGACCGAAGTCAAACTTGGCCTTTAAGGCCAACCTTAAGGAACTAAGTGTTCCTATACCACTCCCAAACTCCTCCAAATCCCGAACCAACCGTCCCTGCAAGTTATAAATCAGTAAAAGCAAATACGGGAAGTCTCATTTAGGGGCACGGGGTCCTAGAACACAAAACTACCGTTCGGGTCGTTACACGAAGGGTTCACAAATGCGAACCCCTGTTCGCAAATGCGAGACCCTCAGCCTGCTAACTCAGATTTTAAACGGGCTTTTCACTTCTTTTACAATTCTCTCAAACCCTAAACCTCCATAGGCGATTTTCCAAAGACCCAAACTTGTCCAAATCATTGGTAAGTGATCTCTAACTAATTCATTTCATTCCTTAACAACTTTTAACAAGATTACAACCAAAATTCTAGAGTTTTCATGGTAAAAATTGGGTTTTTGGGTAGAACTTAGGAATTTCAAAATTTGGGGAATTGGACCTCGAATAGAGGTCGGATTCCAATACCAATTACATATCCGAGCTCGGGGGAGATTGGGTAAACGAGTTTTGGTCCGAACCTCGAGTTTAGACCAAGCGGGCCCGGGGTCAATTTTTGAATTTTGATAAGAAAACATAGGAAAACCATAGAGTTTCATTAAAGTTGATTCCTTTAAGCAATAATTGATGATATTGAATTAATTGTGATTAGATTCGAGAGGGTTAGAGGTAAATTCTAAAGGTAAGGTCGTGCTAGAGCAGTGATTGCCTGCGGAATTGAGGTAAGTGTTGGGTCTAACCTTAGCTTGAGGGAATAGGTATTGTATGACTACTTGTTACATGTTTGTTTGCTAAATCCTATGTATAGGTGAGGTGACGAGTACCTATAAGTTTTGGTCAGGTCATACCATGCGAGTAAATGCTATTTCTTGTTATTCTGGTTGTCTTAAAGCCTATCATCTGTGATTATTGTTGTTAGTGAACTGTTGAGAGATTAGTAATACGGTTCCACCGAGGTGATTATTATTCTGAATCTCGAGTTGATATTGAAATGATAAATGATGATAGTAACCATGATGAAATATTGATCTCTTGTGAAATTCCTTTGAGAACATTGAGTTGAGATTGAAATATTAGATGGTGATAGAAATTATGAGGAAATAGTGTTTCTTGTCAAATCCCCTTTTTATGTTATTGATGATTTGATTAGATTGTGAGGAAGAGTGTAAAGCACGAAGGGTGATGTCGTGCATGAATTAATCATATTGTGAGGAAGAGTGTAAAGCACGAAGGATGATGTCGTGCATGACTTAATTATATTGTGAGGAAGAGTGTAAAGCACGAAGGGTGATGACGTGCATGACTTAATTATATTGGGAGGAAGAGTGTAAAGCACAAAGGGTGATGTCGTGTGTTTTATTTATTTTGTGAGGAAGAGTGTAAAGCACGAAGGGTGATGTTGTGCATTCTTAATTATAATCTGATGAGGATGAGAGGAAAAGCACGAAGGGTGATGTCGTGTATTCTATTTATTATTTGGTGAGGCTGAGAGTAAAAGCACGAAGGGTGATGTCGTGCAAGTTCCATTTCTTTTATTAATTGCTAATATTATTGTTGATCATTGTCTATGCTTGTCTTATTGTTATCCCCATTCCTTATGAAAATAAAAAGAGAAGGAAAAATTTCCCATTGCATGCCCCCTTCCCATTAATTGCTGGTTACATTCTTTAATTGCCATTATTTCCTGTTAGCATGTTTTCGATGTCCAGGTTTTATGTGGTGTTTTCGATGTCCAGGTTTTATGTGGTGTCTTGTCCTAGCTTTGTCACTACTTCTTCGTGGTTAGGCTCGACACTTACTCAGTACATGGGGTCGGTTGTACTAATACTACACTCTACACTCTTTTGGTAGATCCAGGTACCGGCCAGCGTTAGGAGATCCTAATACTTGATATTATCATTCGGAGACACGGGGTAGATCTGATGGCGTCCGCAGATTCCTGGAATATTCTCTTAGTTTTATAGAGACTGTTTTATTACACTCAAAACAGATACATTATTTCTTTCATACCATTATTTGTAGTATTCTTAGTAGATTGTGAATTGTGACACCAGACCTTAGGTAGTTATACATTTAGTATTAGTTCGTGACTCAGTTTATTCATTCATTTATTATTTTATCCGTGATGGCATGCATTGGAAATTATTGGATTTAGCTTATTTTAAATTGTCTTATTGCGTCTAAGTAAATGTTCGAAAGTAAATGGTTAATTAATTTCTAACATCGGCTTGCCTAGCAAGTATTGTATTAGACACCATCTCGATCCCGCGAGTTGGGAATTTGGGTCGTGACAGTTTGTCCCACTTGATTTACTCCATATTTGAAGTGAATGTGATAACAGTACATAATAAGTCTAAATAAAGACAAGTGGTTGACCAATTAACGTGGACGTGCCAAAGATCAAATAATAACGGTCATCATTATAGTAATTGTAAAAAGGAGAACAATAAGGGTTCTCAAATGGTCCTTCAAAGGTGAAGGAATATGTATCAATGTGGCCTGTTAATACGAGATATGTTCACATGATTATAGTTCATTCGTTGAAATTGTGACTTGTGATAAGCATTGTAAATGCATTCTCATTCCTGAAAGTGAATGTGAAAATATATATATGATTCAAATTATGCATAAGAATGTAGTTATGCATGGTTGAATAAATACTACTACTCACCTCTACGGGAGGTTTGAGAGAGAAAGATAATGAACATTACTGTATGGTTACATGAATATGTCATTAGTCACCAAAAATATTTTTCCATATTTTATAAAAAGTTATTAAAGGCAAAATTAAAGCAATAAATGATTTTGCTTATGATGATTTTGACCATGACAATTATTATGATATAATTTTCTCCGTGAAGGAGATATTCACCATATGGATGGTGTGACAAAAGATCTTGTAGTACAAAATCAATTAAGAGTTCCGGAAGAGCGAATGTGTTACTATCTGAATTAATAAAACTGTTCTTGACATTTACATTGTAGTAAGTCTCAAAAAGAAATTTTTTGAGTTTCAAATGTATTGGCCAAAAAGTGGTTGGCATATTGAGACAATAAATGAATGGAAGATTGATTATCTTCATATTACTATAACATACTGGGTAAATATGAAAGATTACCCGATTTTTCTTCTATTTGTAATACAGATGTATAAGCATAATGATAGAATCACTTGCCACAAGTAAATTAGATGTTTACTGAAATAAATATTAATTGGCATGACCGGTTGGCCATCCCGGTTCAATTATGATGTGAAAATTAATTGAGAATTCACATTGGCATATATTGAAGAAATAGAAGATTCTTCAAAAATTATCTTGTGATGCTTATTCTCATGATATACCAGTTAAGGTTGGGCTGGAATCCCTTAATTTTTGGAACAAATAAAAGGTGATATATATGGGCCCAGTCACCTGCCATGTGGACCGTTTACTATTATATAATTTTAATAGATATATCTATTATATCGTCACATGTGCGTTTGTTATCAACTTGCAGTTTGGTTTTTGCAAGGTTGCTTGCTCAAATTATTACAGCACAGTTCCAGAATAAAAATTATGATAACTTATCTTGATAATTCTGGTTTAAATCCAAGTTGGTTTAGCAGAAATTCTATGCCTCCAATTATAGCTAAACAATTGGTTATGAGAACAAAACTCCCAAATAGAAATTTGATATGAAGTGTATTATTTAATGTACAACAGCACTTGTACGCATCTAGGCAAAGAGTTATGATAAATTCTCCCTATTTTAATTGGTTTGGGGTTAGGAACTAAATAATTTCATCTAGAAATATGGATGTGCTATATGAATTTAATTGTTCCACCACAATGCACAAAGATGGGTCCCCCAGAGAAAGTTGGGGATATGTGTTGGTGATCCCAGCATTAGGGGGGAGAAAATGGGCAGCTGAAAAGTAATACATGGAATGAATTATTATGAGTGCACCTAGATCCTCGTATAAGAAAAATGTAAACTTGAAGTTCAAGTGATAATCATTTGTAAAATATTGTCAGGCGCATTTGTTGACCCAAAGCTAAATGTTACATTTCAACTGCTAATGTTCCAAATAGAATAAAGTCCATGATGGACATAGTCTATAGAATGCATGACGCGTAATAGACTAATCGGTTCCAAAGATAAAACTTTTTGAAGAAGGAGTGGAGCAAATGATCAAGATGGTCATAATAAGGAGGCAAGTGCTCTAAAAGAGTACCACGACATAACACTATATATGACCTCATGGAAGAAGCTCAGGTACCTATTTGGCTGTGAGGGTACTGCCATATTATGATATTCAACAAGATTCCAATTACATTGAAGATGATACTTCATGCATAGCTCAATTGAAAGAAGGACTATCGAAGGAGACAATAAAACATATTTCACCAAAATTCTATTTCAGACATGATTGATATTCAACAAATTTATTCAAGTGATAATTTGACAAACTTCTTCACAAGGCATTGCGAACCTCAGCAATTAAGAAGTTGTTATATTAGATTGGAATTTAGCGTCTCTGAAATATTTTTGTCAGCGGGAGCATAGTACGCGCTGCACTCTTTTTTCCTTAGCCAAGATTTTATCCCACTAGGTTTTCCTGATAAGGTTTTTAATGAGGCAGCAAGCAATGCGTACTACTAAATATGTCCATTCTTTTTCCTTCACTAGAATTTTTTTTCCACAGATTTTTTTTCTAGAAAGATTTTAACGAGGCTCATTATTTATGGACATTCAAGGGGGAATCCATAAATTCTAAATGAATAACACCCACTACTCTTCCCCATTAACCTCCCACTACTTCTTACCATTATTGTTGTAACTCCCATACCTTTATAACCTTCTCATGATCTTCCAGCATGATCTCAAATGTTTAATGTCATGTTTATGACATTCTTTTGTATACCTCTATGTAATATTATAAATAGAGAATGAAGTGATATTGTACACACTTAAACGCTTGGTGAAATAATAAAGTTATATCTTCTTCTCTTATTCTATTTATCTTCTTGTTTGATATTGTTACTTTAAACTTAACAGTAAGGTGAATATTTAACTAGGCGTAACATGCTAAATAATTTGCAGCTCGTCAAAGTACTTTATTTATTCACTAAATATTCGTATTCAAAGTTAGAACTTTTCAATCCATATCTTAAATTGACCAAACTTTAATTCTAAATTAGTTAAGGTCAATTATTCCTCCAATTTATTTGTCATTCTTGTCCTCTCAGACCTATATCATTACAATACTGCCTAATTATGTCCTTTAAAACAATTTAAAACTTATCTGAAATTAAAAATTCTCTATAAGTCAAATTAATTTATCTTCTTACTAGCATAGCATACAAATCTCTAACCAAACTACAAAATACTATCGCAAACACCAGATCAAATGTAAATCTAACATTAACAAAATGTTTAATTCCAAGTAGTTGGTATTATTTGTATATATCATTTTTTTATCGTGATTTCTTCTTGGTTAAGCTCTAGAATTTGAGATCGTAAGTATTCCAAACCATTTCTCTTTACCACTAAGAGGTACGGTGGAGTAGATGAGATTCGTCCACTCATAACCTAGTAGAAATAACAGTAAGTAGTCGCTTTGAACACCTCCATTTAGAAAATGTATATTTTAAAATTATTTGGATTAGTCAGTTTGAAAAACTTCAAAGTTAGACAGTTCATGTTGTTGCTACTTCTTCTTTTTCTTCTTCTTCTTCTTGTCATCTTCAGACTGTTGGGCCTGAAGTTATGTTATATCAGTTAAATTAAGAATTTAAGATTGACTTTAAACTGGATTGAAACTTTAGACCTGATGTATGAAACTAAGCGATTTTAATTTTAGACCATCTGGTCTGAATTGAATTTGAGACAGCCAAACTTTAAAAACCTAGTAAATTTTGTCTCTTCTTTAAATATGGGTCCTAAAACAACTATTTATGTACTTTCTCCTTAATCAGAGGTCTTAGATTCAAGCCTTGAAGATGGAGAAACTTCTGATAGGAAGCACTTCCTTCTTTATGAGTCATATACGACACGAATTTGAATAAGTCGAGCCACTGAGTTCTAAATAGTGTTCCGGATGGTTATAGCAAAATTTAAAAAAAACAGAGAATATATCATTTTAAATCTCTTCATTTTCTTTTAAAGCATATTGAAATAGACACTTTCTTAACCAAAAATCAAAAAAAAAAAAAAATATGTTAAAGAGCGAAGTCAAAAGGCAATATTTTTAATCGTTCTTTCGACGTAACATAAAGCCAATTCCACTCAAACACTTACCGAACAAGACAGAGAGATTGGGTTGCTGATAGACTTGACACTTTTGTGGTTTACATTCCCATGTGGATGGACACATTTCCAAACACCTTTTTACCCCCAAAAAAAAAAAAATTATAAAAGTGACTAAGAAAACTATATGTTTCTCTCTTTTATTTAGGGTAGATTCCTATACCACAGAAATCTTAAATTACAAATTCCAAAAAAAAAAAAAAAAAAAAAAAAAAAAAAAAAAAAAAAAAAAAAGAAACAGGATCAGTAGTGACTCTAATTTTTTTTAATAAAGACTCAGAACTCCTCAAGTCATTTTTTAAAGCATAGATATGGCTTCACCTCTTTCTCATATTCTATAAAGGCCACATCTTTCTCTCCTTTCACCTTCAGCTAACAATCCAATAATCTTTTTTGGAAACTACCATTTCTGCACAAAATCCTCTTTGCCAAATTGAAAAGAGCTTACAGGTATGAAATGTCTTGTTACAGAACAAATATTTACTTGATATACTTATTTGTTTCTTATTTAGGAAGAGATTTCTGAGACTTGTTAAACTTATATGCAATGTTATTTATGTCACAGAATAGAAATTTCTTGAATTAACTCTTACTTATATTAGAAAGTTTTACTTTACCTATGTTTTCCGGAAGGCTTAGCGGAGCGACATCCATCGTTAAGGATTCATAATAGCCAACCCCCGAATTGCTTAGAATAGAGGCATTGTTGTTGTTTGTACTTGTTTCTTGGGAGGTTTGAGCACTGTGTTACAAGTTCAAAGGCTCATTTATCTCACCTTCTATTATTATTATTGTGAACCTGGTTTTTTCAATATGCTTTTGGATCTTAATGCCATCCCAATTTGCTTCCTTCCACTACAAAATTGCTTAACTTTGAAGCATCTTGAAAGGCAACCCGGTGCACCAAGTATCTCACACTCACACGGGTCCGGAAAAGGTCTGCACCCCAAGGGGCTATGACGTAGGCAGTCTATCCTAATGCAAGCATCAGTCACGGATCAAACCCGTGACCTTTAGGTCGCACGAAAGACATTTTGAGTATATTTGAAACTTTGAAGCATCTTGAGGTGACTTGAATTTACTTCTAGACACTATGGTTAATCCAAGAAACACAAGAGATCTAGTAGTCAGTTGGAGGAGAGATGAGGAAAACAGAACATGTCAAATCTTGACTAGCTTCCTACCCATCTTGTTTAGTTCTCTTTAGATTTTAAGTTTTACCCCTGAAAACTTACGATATCTTAGAAGCCTCTTTGATATCTAAGTTTTTTAGATGAGACGGTTCACACAATTCACCATAGTAGAGCAGGCATTCGAGTCTTGCCGCCACTTATTAACAGTGAAGGTAGGAGCCAGTCATTTGAATGAGGTTACTGGCATGTTGATCTCTAGGGCCTATTATGTCATGAGTTTAAATTCTATGTACTGACAGTGCAAAAAATATTTATACAATCTGGTCAATTAAAAGATAAAAAAAGGACAGCCGGGTGCACAAGGCATTCCGCGTCCACGCAGGATCCGGGGAAGGGCCGCACCCCAAGGGGTGTAATGTAGACAGCCTACCCTAATGCGCATATGTGGTTGCTTCCACGGCTTGAACCCTGTGATCTATAGGTCAATTAAAAGATAATTACTTGTAAAATCTCTATGATAAGCATTAAGATGTAACTTGATAAAAATGGTAACTAACATGTTTACCTTCACTAATAGTTTAAAAAAATTATACTGTCAGCGTATATAACATCATTTGGCTTGAGGACTAATGCTTTCCAGTTACCACAGGCACGTATGGAACCAGAAGAAAACATAAAGCCACATGCCATAATGATACCAGCACCTCTTCAAGGTCACATTGTACCATTTACTCATCTTGCAATAAAACTTGCATCCAAAGGTCTAACCATAACTTTTGTCAATACACAATCAACTCATCAAAGGCTGATGAAAGCTCAATCAGTTTCTAACAGCTCTCTGGATTATGACATTTTCTCTGAGGCACGAAAATCAGGCCTTGACATTCGATACACAACGATATGTGATGGTTTCCCACTGAACTTCGATCGAGCAGGGAACCACAATCAGTTCATGGAAGGGTTGTTACATGTTTTCTCAGCACATGTGGATGATCTTGTGGGAAATTTAGTCCAATCTAACTGTAATCCTCCAGTTTCTTGCCTAATAGCGGATAGTTTCTACGTTTGGCCATCAGAGATTGCCAAGAAGTACAATCTTGTTAACATATCATTCTGGACTGAACCAGCTCTGGCATTCACAAGTTACTATCATATGGACCTATTAAAAAGAAATGGTCACTTTGGTTCTCAAGGTATGATTTCTTACCCCTCTTAATATTTCATTAATGTACATCAAAAAGGTGTCAACTATACAAAAGTGGCATACTATAAGCAGTGGCGGAGACACGAGCTTAAACAAGGAGATTCAAAGAAATACTAGATTGTTAAAATTTAGATTTGAATCTATGACCTAAACAAACTTTTGAGCCTCCTTTACCACTATACTAGAATATTTCTGCATGTTAAGGGGATTCAACAGTTATCAATAATAAAACAAAACAAAAAAAGGTTCCTTATTTGCGTAGTATAATTTTTGGACGAAGGGGGCTCAATTGAACCGCCTTGCCTCCACCTAGCTCTGCCCCTAACTACAAGTATGTATTAGGGCTCAAAATAGTCTAGCCATCCGTCTATATAACCTGGGATTTCCTCTTTGCACCATAAATGCAAGTTAACAAAGAAGTTGATTTTGGTTCTTATTATTGAGTTCTCAACTCCTTTAGATATTCTTTTCAGAGTTCAATTTCTATGCATTGAGAGTGATAATACTTTCACACCATCTGTTAAGTTACCTGTTAACTGTTTATTAGCAATACCTGATCTGATAACCCGAAAAACAAAGTACATAGTCTTCTACAACAAGTTAAAGTACATTGATAGCATAAAATTTTAATTCTTTTACAGATAACCGTGAAGACACGATACATTATATACCAGGCGTTCAGGCTATTGAACCGGGAGATCTTCCTTCATACATTCAAGATCCCGAGCCATGGAGTATAATGCACCGCTACATATTCAAATCACTTGAAGATGCAAAGAAAGCAGATATGATCATCTGCAACACAGTACAAGAACTAGAGTCCTCAACAATCTCAGCTCTACAGGAGAATAAACCATTTTATGCAATAGGACCAATTTTCCCAAATGGCTTCACCAAAAGTGTTATACGGACAAACCTATGGGTGGAATCAGATTGTATCCAGTGGCTAAACACCAAGCCAAAAGGTTCAGTTATGTACATATCATTTGGAAGTCTTGCAAATATTAGTAGACAGGATGTTCTTGAAATAGCTCATGGACTTCTTCTAAGCAGTGTGAGCTTTATTTGGGTGGTTCGTCCCGACATCACATGGTCTAAGGAAATTGATCTTTTGCCATCAAGATTTGAGGACGACGTAAAAGACAGAGGATTAGTTGTGCCATGGTGTAGCCAAGTTGATGTAATTTCACATCCAGCTATAGGAGGATTCTTGACGCATTGTGGGTGGAATTCAGTATTGGAGAGTATTTGGTGTAAAGTTCCAATGTTGTGTTTTCCTATATTCACTGATCAATTTACTAACAGGAAACTGGTGGTTAGTGAGTGGAAGGTTGGCTTTGATCTTTGCAGTGGCAAAATCCTCAGAGGACAGGAAATTGCACAGAAAATAGACTCTTTCACTTCTGAAGCCAATGAATTAAGGATCAACCTAGAGGAAAGAAGGAAGCAGCTCGAAGATGCATTATCCAAAAATGGATCTTCAGGAAGAAACAACAAACAATTAATCTGCGACCTCAAGTCCAAAATTCTGCAGAAAAGCAAGATTAACAACACAAATTTACTTTAATAAGACAAAATTGTTTCAAGCACCGACAAAATCGGAAGCGCCCCTTCTTTCAGAGAGTGGAGGATGGTTTACTCACATTTCATTTGATGGTCAGGAATGGGAAGACTCAGAAGGTAGAAGATCATATGGGACGATATAGCATATTTAGGATCTCAAATGTCATTACACATCTATTTTATTAATGGATTTAAGCTTCATTCACTTACAGTTAAACATCTTGGTGTATATTGGCCAGTATCAAACATGTTACCTACCATCTTTGCTAGTCACAAACCATGTTCAGTTTAAACTTTGACATGCATTTAGCTTTTCAAAGATGTGATTGTGTACATAAAACTCTTTTTTAATCTTTTCTCCCTTCTTTATTAAAACAATCATAAATGCATTCCTTTGAGGGATACAAGAATGTTAGATATTTGATTCTCATATCTCGTGTTTGAGCCCATGAAATGAAAAAAAACATGGTCGGAAGTGGCTCCCCCTTTAATGGCCCTGCAGTATGAATCCGGATTAGTTAGGGTTCCTATCTAGGTACCAGACATCGAGTGACAAATCAAAAAAGACAATAAGGGCCTATATATATAAATATATCTATGACATAAACAAAGCTAGAAAGGACTCAGAATCCTCCATGCAAGCAAGTTTCTCTCTTGTTCCTTCCAATTGCTCCTTCAACAACAACAGTTCATTCAAGTTTTGACATTCTTCAACGTCGATATTCTTTAACCATTTACAGAGACCGTTCTTCGATGGCGTTGATCTTGACCCGGAAGAGCCACTAGAAACATCACCACAACCAGATGATGGATCTATAGAACTGGAAAAGTGCCTGTCAATGGCGGAACTAACGTCGCCGCAAGTGTAAGGCTTTCCAGTTGGTGAGAAAACTGTTAACTCTCTGTATTTGTAAAACAATTCTGGAAATAATAAAATAAATAAAATGAAATT
>ML315063.1:0-12651 GCA_005239505.1 Nicotiana paniculata
AATTCTGTGCCATTTTATCAAGTAAGATTTGGCTCTCTCTCCACGATTTGCTCAGGAATGCTCCACCAGCTGAAGCATCAACATTTGCTTTCACAGTATCAGCCAAACCCATGTAAAAACGCTTCCCCAATATTTTCTCAGGAATGCCATGATGTGGACAGATAACCAGCATACTCTTAAATCTTTCCCATGTCTCTTGTAATGTTTCCACTGGTTTCTGTCTAAAGCTCAAGATTTCATCAATTTGTTGAGCAGTTTTGTTGGGTGGATGAAACTTGTTCACGAACTGCTTGACTAACTCCTCCCATGTAGTAATGGAATTGATGGGGAGTGAGTTAAGCCAAGTCTGGGCAGCANTGAACTGCTTGACTAACTCCTCTCATGTAGTAATGGAGTTGATGGGGAGTGATTTAAGCCAAGTCTGGGCAGCACCAGTCACTGAGAATGGAAACAACAACAGTTTTATTGCCTCCTGAGTGACGTTGGGCTACCTCTGTGTTTTGCAGATCGACAGGAAGTTTTTCAAGTGTTGCTGGGGGTCATCAATGTATGTCCCTGAGAATAGTCCTTTGTTCTGCAATAAGTGCAGCATATTATTAGTGATCTGAAAGGACTCGGCCTGTATTTGAGGAACCAATATCACTGTGGCCAAATTCTCAGCTTTGGGTTGTGCCCAGTCATATAAAGGAGCCTCTGCCCCTATTTGAGCGACTGGGTCTACCACGTCATCCCCATGATTATTCCGGTTATGTGGATCTTCCATGTCAGTTTCAATTTATTCAATTTGTGGTTGATGTTTGCTTTTACGGTTGGTCCGGTTTATGGCCCTGAAAACTTTCTCAGGGTCTGATAAGGCTTCGATTACTTCACCAGTCCTCGATGAGTTTCTAGGCATGCACCTGCAACACTTATTAAACGTTAAACGTTCAATGTGAAACAAAAATTTTTAAAGAGAATTGACTATGTTTCAGAATTTTGTATTTCTTTCAACTCAATTGATAATACCGTTAATTCCCCGGCAACGGCGCCAAAATTTGATCACGCTCAACTATGTCTTGTAGAAGACAAAGCGGGCATTGCAAATATAATCCTGGGGTTATGCCCAGAGTCGATCCCACATGGAATTTACGTATCAATTGAGTTTATAAAATACTAAACTGTTGTCTAATCAAGTTTCTCAAGACTTTGAATATCAATTGGATGATGTTTAACTAATTCTACAATCACTAATAACGAACTAGCAGTTAACTAACAATTTAATGTAACAATGGTAATAAAGGGTCCAAGGTTATGGTTTCCCCCGTTGGTGAATTCTTCCTTGGATGTGTCTTATACTTTAATTGGCTATCTCTGTCAATCATGAACGCTCTAACTATCATAAATCTCTCTCAAGTAATTATGATAATTTACTAAACGCACTCTCTCAAGTTACGCTAGCTAGATCGCAATACAGTTCACTTTAGATTGCACCCGAGGTATCGTTATCTCTAATCTAACCTCTAAACCCTCGGTTATGACTTTCGTCTATACTCCGGGAGTGGTGTTGTTCAAGCAACTACCTAAATATGCACTCTCTCTCAAGTAGATACATAATAAATAGGAATAGTTAATCAAGGGCCCTTTCAATCAACTATAATAAGAACGTAGTTGAACAAAAAGAGATTAATCAACCAAAATATATTAATATCACAATGAATTCATCCCCAACGGGTTCTACCAAAACCCTAGACTAAATATTTTTGCTACTCATGTTATTGAGAATCAAAACTAAAAGAAATTGCATAATGGAAATACAAAGTAAAGAATACTAGATGTAGAAGTTAATGTTTGTCACTTCTATGGTGTTTTCTTGTTGAATCCTTCGAAATCCTTCCGAATCTTCTCCTTCTGGTTAAGTTGTGTTGTTTGGTGTCTATTTATATGTTTAGGGCGAACCCTAACCATGTAGGAGACTTCTATTTCGACTGGGAAACACTTAAACTCGTCAAGACTCGGGTTTGGCCGAAACTGTGACCCCGGGAGTTTGGGCTTTAACGCACCCCTAAGGCCAGGGCAGGCCTGGCGTTTGGGCCCTAACGCCCCCCTAACGCCAAGGTCTGCCTGGCCTTATGGGGTAAACGCCCCCCTAACGCCAGGTAGGGTCAGGCTTTAGGGGGCAAACGCCCGGCTATCGCCCGGGTGTCTCCTTTTGCGTATTTTCGACGTATTTGCATCCCTTTAGCTCCGTTTCCATCTCCAATTCACCTACACATNTCTAGCCTTGCATCATTGATATATATGGGGAGGAGCAATAAGGGTGGACATGTGGGAGCAGGTTGCACACCGCAACAAGGATCAAAATGAGGGAGGACATTTATATTTTACTGATTTAAACACAAAGATTTGGAAAATTTACTGTTTTACTCTACTGTTTCCCATGTTATGCACCTATGGTTATTTTAAAGTGAAATTTGGAAATTTGGAAACTTACTTGATAATTTGGTTATAACTGAGACCTGGAAAAGGCAGCTGAGTTATTTTATTTGTTGATATAGTTTATTGTTTTGTTTTAGTTTTTAATTTCCTTCTTGAGTTGTTATATATATTGTCACAGGTTATGTTATAATTTCCGTGCCGTAGCCTCGTCACTACTTCGTCGAGGTTAGGCTCCGCACTTACTCAGTACATGGGGTCGGTTGTACTGATACTACACTCTGCACTCTTTTGTACAGATCCAGGTACAGGTCAGAGTTAGGAGATTTTAGTAGCCGTCATCATTACTCAAAGACACGAGGTAGATCTGCCGGCGTCCGCAGATTCCTAGAGTCTTCTCCTTATTTTATTGACATTGTTTATTATCATTCAAAACAAATACATAATTCTTTCCGCCCATTATTTGTAGTATTCTTAGTAGTTTGTGAATTGTGACACCAGACCCTGGGGTAGTCTTATAGTTATATATTATCGTGGCTCGGTTTATTCATTCATTTATTATTTTATTCGTGGAGACATGCATTGGAAATTATTAGATTTTGTTTAGTTTAAATTGTCTTATTGTGTTTAAGTAAATATTCAAAGGAAAATAATTAATCAAGTTCTAACATTGGCTTGCCTAGAAAGTGTGGTGTTAGGCGCCATCACGATCCTTAAGGTTGGGAAATTGGGTCGTGACATGGTTTTAGCGTTGTTTGATGTGATTTGAAGGCTCGACTAAGTTTGTATCGTGTTTTAGGACTTGTTGGTATATTTGGTTGAGGTTCAGGGGGCCTCGGGTGAAGTTCGGATGATTACCAGATCAAGTTTGGAGTTAAAAGGGGTGTTGTAGCTAGAGTCTTCTGGTGCAAACGCACCTGCAGATCTTTGGTCGCAGGTGCGAACTGGTAAGCGCAGATGCGTCCATGAGTGAGGAATGATGTGGTCACGAGTGCGAAGGATTTTCCGCACCTAGGTGTTCGCATGTGCGAGAGGTTGAGTGCAAGATCGAGATGATGGTCGCACCTGCATTTGCGTGGAACCAGGGTATTTTTCGCAGGTGCGAAGGCTAGGTTCTAGTGGCTCACTGCAGAAGCGGTAGAATTGTCGCTTCTGCGACACCACATATGTGGTTAAGTTGTCGCGAGTGTAGGAAGCCTGGGCAGAATATTAAAATCTAGGGTTTCGTGATTTTCTTCATTTTAAACGTTCCAAGCTCGGGATTAGGCGATTTTTGAGAGGGATTCTCGAGGTACGTCACTTGTGATTAAATTTATTCAATAATTATGTTTCCCCACCTAGATTGTGTGATTTTGAAGTGTGATTTTGGGGATATGGGTATCGAATTGGTATCGAATTTTGATAAATTTGGTATAGTTAGACTCGTGGTTGAATGGGGGTTCGGATTTTGTATTTTTTTTTCGGATTTCGAGATGCGAGCCTCATTTTTGACTTAAGTTGACTTTTCGAGCGGAGTTGGAAATTTTTGTAAATTGTTAAATTGTGAGCATTTGAGTATAATTTGATTAATTTGCACGTTGTTTGACTAGTTTCAGATTGTTTGTCTTTGAGTTGAGGACATAGGAAGGCGTTCAGAGGTTGATATGCAAAGAATGGAATTTCTGGAGTATTGTTTAGCTTGCTCGGCATTGGATTTGGCTTGTTTGAGGTAAGCGTCTTGCCTAACTTTGTTGAGGTAATTTTTCCTACTAATTACCATTGTTTGCTACATGTGGGGTGATGCAAATATGTGGTGACGAGCGTATATGCATTTACCAGGGTTAATCATGCTCGAGTGTAAATTATATGATTAATTGTGTCTTGTAAAATTTGGTGAACTTCTTGATTCATGTCTTACTTGACTTCTAGATTACTATGAAAATAAAATTAAATATTAGAAACCAAGATTAGCTTATTATAACTTGAATAAAATTTGACGGATTTTTGAGAAACAATTGATGTGTATAATTCATTATGCTTAATCACTAATACATCGTTATGACTGTTATTCTTGAGATATTGGATTCTATACTTGATTTAAATATTATATTTGAGACTTGTCGAAATACTTGAACAATAAAGTACTTGAGGTTTATTGATTTGTTATTTTCTTAAAAGATGTGATTGATGTCATTTGGAATATTCGCTTAAACACTCTCCTTGATGTTATTTGTGCTTCCTACCTTGATTGTCATTGAAATACATATGCTTGGTGAGGAAGAGTGTAAATCACAAAGGGTGACGTCGTGCCATTGCATATATATTATCATGTGATAGAGAATGTAAAGCAAGAAGGGTGATACCGTACCATTGTTGATACCTAATTTTTCCTCAAATTATTTTTAAATTTGCATATATACCTTCAAAATCATGTTCCATAACAATTGGTATTTTTCCATAATTTTCTCATAATTTTCTAAATTTATTCCTAATTTATCCAGTATTTTATCTCTAATAATTAATTATAAATTGCATTAAAAATGATTTCAAAAATATTTCTTGACTTAATATGTTATTTTTAATCCTATTGAGAACAAATTATTTCACAACTAGCCAGATTGGCACTCTTTGGCAATAATTGCAATAACTTTGCAATTATAGCCTAATAATATGTTTTATGCTATTTTTGCCCAATAATTAGTCATTTTATATTTTAAATACTAATTAATAATGATAATTTAATTTTATTACGCATCAATTTTATTTTTATAATTATCAGTTATTTTTATAAATTATTTATCTATTTTTATGGGGTATTTGAAAAATAGTCATTTTTCATTTCAATTCTAACCTACTAAAACCAACCCAAACCCCAATTAAAATGACCCAAGCCCAAACCATTGATCAAAATAGATCAAAGGCCAAGATTTCTATTACCTTATTAAACCCTAATGACTACCCCCCCATTTAATTTCCCCCATCTCATTCTCACTGAGCCGTCTCTCTGAACTCTCTCATCTCTCTCTCGAAAAATGCTCCACCTGCTAAACCTATCTCCTCCCTTCTCCGGCCACCTCCTCGCTGGAAACCATGGAGGTCTCACCCCTCATCAGCCTTATGGCTCCATCCTTCACCTTGTGTCACTGTTTTGAGGCCTTCGAGTGAACCAGAGGCAGTCCACTCATCATCTCCGGTCTCATGCCATCTTTCCGGCCATCTATGGTCGTTCGAGTAAGATCTTTACATTTTTTCGGCCAAACGCCGGTAATATTTAAGTTTGCTTCTCTTCTCTGGGTTTTCTCTGGAAACCCTAGCTTTAAACCTCCCGATCCTGTTAAATATGTCAAGATCTATACGTATTTTGAGTTTTTTCCATGTTTTCCTCAAAGATCTTCTTGTTTTCTGAAACGACTCTTCATTTCTCAAAACTAGGGTTTCAAGATTCTTTTTAAAACAGTTCTTCCTCTAGTTTCTTAGTATTATTTTTGTGATTTTATTGTGTTTAAGCATTATTCGAGCCATTCTCTTCTTGTTTGATTCATCTTGATAAAAAAGGCACCAGATTTCTGGGTTCAACAAGTGAATCTGAGTTCATTTTATGATGTTCTATCATGACTACTTTGCTTGCGTGTATACACTATGTGTTTTGTGATTTCGTTCTCTATAATTATTGATTAGGGTTTCTGATTCTCTGTCGCCTCTGCCTAGACTATGATTATCTATGGATTCCTTTCATTATCTGCTATTTTTCTAATATGTATCCCTAATTTTGTGATTAGGATTTCTTATTTTGCTCAATATGTGTTACTCCAGTATACATTTGCCATTTTTGAATCTCTAAACAAGTATGATTAGTGCTTTAGTGATTTTACACCATGCTTTTTACTGATTTTCGAATATTTTCCTTTGAGTAATACTAATTGCCTGATTTTCGAATATTTCCTTAAAATGGTGGTATTTCCCTTTGAGTAACACTGATTTCCTATGATTTGAAAATGTCCTCACTAATTTTTAGAATCTGAATCATCTCTTGCCTTATTTTTATGAATAAACCTGCTGTCAATTAATTCTTATACACTTTCCTTAATTAAAATATTCTGAACCTAGCCTCAATTGCATGTCCAATATGCTAAGTTATTTTCTTATATGCTCTATGCAGTCACATATAGTACCTTTCCTTATTTGCTGTCTGCATAATATCGTTTGAACTTGATTCCTTTAATTAAGGGATACCTATACTGATTTTACATTGATTGATACTCAGTCCCTTAATTAAGGGTTAACTTTGATTCCTACCTTACTTACCATATGTTTTCAAACTATATATACACTACTCTTTCATTAAGAAGAGAACACGATCTGTTTAATTCTCTCTCACACAAATAAAAAACTCTCTGCTCTCTCTTCTGTGCTAGTTACTACTATTCTAAGTTAGCCGGATGCAATCCAAGGCTATTGTGCATCTCCTACTTCCTGTTTGTGTTACTGCGTTCTTCATTTCACTGGTATGTTCTAATTTAGATTTCAGTCCTCAAACCAACATATTTCTACTACTGTTGTAATTCAGTATGCTTCTAATTTGCTTTTACTTATTATTCAACATGTATCTAGGATCCTAAATTCCCTTTTTCATGTTAAGTTAGGCTTTATTTGTTTATGACCAGCATGTTTCTGTATACTTAGCACCTACTTCTTACGTGAATCTCCATGTCTATGACTGGTACATTAGTTTAATCATGGTCTTAGTTGTTTTAGGTGTTAATCTAACCTAGTACTTTACTGTGCCCCTAATCCTCTGAACCCTTAGGAGCTTCTAATTGTATGCCTATGTGTGTCTGCCTGCTACGTGTCTGCCCTCACATGCTCTGTATTTGTCCCTCAAATCCCATCACCCTTGTTTTAATATTGGACGATCCCTGGTCCTTTGTGTGATGTTGAACTTCTATTCCGATCAAATTTCCCTCTTCAAAACTGTTTTCTTACTTACCTTTTCTCAAGGCTGTTTTCTTACTTAAATCCTTTTAAAAAATAAAAGGCACTCTCACATATACTCTTAGAAGTCTAGGTTCTTCCCCTTTTGTGTGAGCATTGCCTTGGGAGCATTGAGATCCCTTTGAACTTTGGCTCACAGAGGCTGGCCATTCCATACTACACTTACTCTTTTGGCTATGAAATCTGGGTGTGAGCACTGTCCGGGAGCCCTTGAGGTCCTTAGGGAACTCTGACACACGCGGATTATGAGAAGGTTGTGAAATAATACCTGACATTGAGGACTTGGAGACTTGAGCCTATTTTGTAGGCTCCCTATAGTTAACTTCTTATTTTCCTTCTATTTCAGTTGTGTAATTCGTATTCAACGGCCTGTAATAATTATTTGTAAATAAATCTAGGGTCGGATAGTAAAAAAATGGGTAGGTGATATGCATGTTGTAGTATAATTAAGGGTAGAGACCATGTTTTCTAGGTTTATTACCTCTCTATGCGCAATAGCAGCCATGTTTAGGAACACCATGCCATGCATTAGATATCATGCTACTTAGGATTTATGTGTATTCAACATCTCATCTCCACGCTTAGAAATCGTGCCTATATGATAAATAATTACAATAAAATAAGTTGATATTACGTGATTCTGCCTATGTTCTGAAATTTCATTAGAAGTACTGTCTTAGGATAAATAAGCTGTAATCATGCCATACACGTAGAGATCCTGTTCTAGGTGAATAACAATTAAAATCTATCACCTACGCTATTCCTGAAGCTGTGCATAATGCTATGATTCTATGTGCATTTAGAAATCCTGTTTAAGTTATTATGCATAATGCTGGATTAGATATTATGCTATAGGATCGTATCTATTTAATTGCATTTAGTCTAAACACAGAACAGTCCCCTGTTCTCAACAACTGGTAATAAGTCTTTGTACATCGTCGCACCTAAAATCACATGTCATTAGCTATAAACAACTTAGAGTCATTAACTAATATGAATAATTGTTGCATGTTATTCAACACTTAGGCAAGCCTTAGGTAATTAACTTAAAAAGATAAAATCAGAACTGTCTTTGTGATCATGTTTAACTGTCAGCATGTTTAAAACCAATAGGCAAGCCTGATTAAGACTTCCTCTCTGAGTTATGCAATAATCTGTCTTTGTGTTATCACCTAGATACCATGCTTTAGGATTCTGAATTAATACGGACCTTACTTATGTATGAGACATGTTGCTTATGTGTACTGTGTGTGGAGGAGCGTTTGAGCCTTTATCAAATTTCTATGCTTTCCTTTATCTGCAGTCCTATTTTTTTTGTTATCTGTCGCCTTAGAATTTTACCTTTAAAACTTGAGGGTCTGCCTAGCACCTCCTTTAGGATAGGAGTCCTAATTTCCTCCGGGACTGATAGGAAGGGACGGGTAACAACATGCGATAGAGGTTGAGACCAACACTCGTTTTAATAACCTTGCGGGGTGGGAAGGGTAAAATATGGATATGATGACCGGTGCACTAATACCACGTGTAGCCCCTCTTCGAGGAGTAATTACCGGGTATTGCATTGATGTGATCCATATTATTAACCTAGGACACCTTTATATGCTAGCTCGTAATTCCTTTTCAAAAGCTAATCTTCTTTACTGTTTTTCTAAACATCTACAGTTTAAAGCTTAAATTCCCTCTTATTTGAGCCTTTACTTATTATTTGCTAGTTGTACAAATTCACGAAACCATTTGGTCGGGAACTACACTTGTGGATCCTGAGGGGTGCCTAGCACCTTCCCCTTAGGATAATTTCAAGCCCTTACCCAAATCTCTGGTTTGCAACGTAATTATAATTGAACCCCTTAGGTGCCCTAACGCACCGTTAAAATCGTTAGGTGGCGACTCTTCAAAAATATGCAAACCCCTTTCCCAAAAGGAATTTAATTGTCTCAACCAATATCATAAACCCGATATTCCGCGAGGCAAAAAGGGGGCGCGATAGCATGGCGACTCTGCTGGGGATATCCAGGCTTTTACCATTTCAAATTGTTTCGTGAATTTGTGCCTTTGTTTTAAATACTTGCACCCTTTCCTATTCCCTTTACATGCAATTAATTGTTTACTTCGGGTATTTACTTTTCTTCAAAAACGTAACTGACATGTCTCTTTGTTTCCTTTTGTAACTGCTTTAATCATTACCACCGTTTTTACCGCTTTCATTAACGTGCAAATACATGACAATATGTTTTAATACTTATGGCATAAATCATGCTCAACATACTCCACTCATGCCAAACAAAATACTATAGCAACTCTTGATGAGTGGTTGCGCCCTTCCTATATTATCACCCACTAAATTCGGAGAGACTTATTTGCGGTAAAACTAGTTGATCAGCGGTGCAGTCGACGGTTCCGTGCCTTTCCCCCTTGAGTTTTCCTCTCAAGGGTACCGGTCTAAAACCCCATTGAAACCTTACTCTGTTGCACTATTACATGCATCATGGTCAAACCTAGTCGAGCTAAACTATCGTCCGTACGATAGTTTTTAAGATAGACTTATCCAAAAGTCCACCGGGTTTCCCTAAACCCACGGACGCTCTCACGTTCTGTGCATTTATTTGGAGAACTAAATGCTTCCTGCTAATTATTGACGATAAATAGTCTAGTCTGGTGGGGGTAAGGGCCTAATTTTATTTGCTTTGTAGAAAAAATGAGGCACGAAGTCCCTAGATTCGACATGGTCTCCAACATCTACCCAAAACTATTGAGTTGGTGGGAGGATCTACACTCTAGTGACAAAGCTATCGTCAGGAAAAACTTGGGTAATCTACCGTCTCTCCTGGAAATCCAGCCTAACAAAATAATAATAGAGGCTGCTACCCTGTTCTGGGATAGTGAAAGGTCTGTGTTCCACTTTGGGAACATCAAAATGGCGCCTTTGATAGAAGAGATAGGAGGGTTGGCTAACCTAGTATGGGAAACTCCAGGGTTGTTGATGCCTGAGAACCGCACAGGTAAAAGTTTCCTCAAAATTATGGGTCTGAAAAAGGACACGGAATTGGTATGTTTGGAGGATTCGTTCATTCCTTTTGACTACTTGTACGAAAGGTATGGCTACAACAAATCATATCGTACCTACCATGGCGAGTTTGCTATCACCTCTCTAGGACACGTCCATCACCGAATGTTCGTGTTTATGGTTTGCTTTTTGGGTTTGATCGTGTTCCCGATGAAGAAGGAAAGGATCCATATTAGGATAGCCATGGTAACTAAGACCATAATGGAAGGGGTAGATGGGCAAGACTTCAGCATTGTGCCCATGATCGTTACAGACATATATCGAGCCTTAGAAAGGTATCAACAAGGAGCAAACATTTCAAAGGTTGCAATTTGTTACTTCAACTCTGGCTCATGGAACATCTCCAAAAGGGAGAATATCGATAGGATATTCACCGCAAAATGTGGGATGACCACATCGCTTTCCATCACCCAAAGCGAATGAATTATATCCCTGACATGTTCGCTGAGCCTGAAAATACTGAGAGATGGGTTGAGCTTTTCGATAACTTGACTGAAGAACAGGTTCAATTGATGTTTGAATGGTTTCAAACGGATGAGTTCATCATTCGATCAAGAGACGCGTCATTTCTGATACTGATTGGTCTAAGGGGGACATACCCTTACGTCCCTATTCGAGTTATGAGGCAAGCAGGAAGGAAGCAAGTCATCCCTAGGGTCGAGAAGATGAGCCATCTTCGAGCTGACTTTAAAAATAATGACAGTCCTCACAAGTGCCAAGCTCAGCACCTATGGCACTGCAAGGTTATACTTGAGAAAGACACCATCGAGCAAGACAGGTATCTCGCCGGTTGTACCCCTTTGTATCTTGGTTGGTTAGAAGAAGATCTGGGAGGTCAGAGCAAGCCGGGGTACGTCCGAGGTCACAGGGTTATAGATTAAAGGGCCGAGGCACAAGTCAAATACAACCAACTGCGCAAAAGGATCTGAGAAAGTGAGGATGACCACTACAATATACATGAGTCCAACAAAAAACTGATCGAGGAATGGAAAGACATGGCTATCAACGCCAACAAGAGGCCGGGGTACTTGGAACGAGGTATAATCGAGCTGGAAGAAAATTTCATCAAAAGAGTCGAAGATTGTCAAAAGGTTGAGGGAGCTGCAGGGGGATAACTAGCCAGAACCTACCTGCTACTGGGACTTTGCGAGCTGGGAAAACTGTACAAGGAAAGCAAGAATGCCGAGTCTGGGGAAGGTCCTTCTGGGACCAAGTAGATAGGAGTGTCTTTATTTTTCTATCAATGTAATAAGGCAAATAANTCAACTTAGAACACGCTTTCATTTCCGGATTACGTGTTTAAATACCGCAATATTCTTTTCATGATCCTCACGGACTTGGTTACCTTTTTTTTTCTTCTTTTCTTACTCCCCTCCCCAAAGGTTAGTTCGTGCATTCTGGCATCATCAGCCTATCGCACCAGATCCAAGGGCCCTCCACCTACTCCTCCTCCTAGTCCTCCTAAGGGCAAAGACAAAGGAAAAAGTAAGATGGAAGAGTCCAGCGGCACCAGAAAGGAGAATATGATTTAATGGGTAGAGGCCACTGATGGCCGAAGTATTCAGGTCCTGCATGAGAACATGTCACCACTTGAACAGAAATTGCTGAAGTTTCAGGAAGAACTCGATCAAGTCCGGAATCTAGACAATTTGTCATTTTCCCTCAACGTCCCTGACGTCAACCTTCCAAAAGCTCAAAACCCCGAACCTCCACAAAATATCCCAAGACAAAAAAATCATCCCGCACCTCACCATCACACCATTCCCCCAAAGAACCAAACTCTCCCGACGTAGTGCAATGCTTGCCAAACCTCAAATAACACCCCACTACTCATCCCAGAACCTCAAAACCCCCACAAAAGACCATTCCCACACCTATAACAATCCCATCTATGTGGAAACCATGACCTACTCCACTCCGCCTATCCCACATGCGTCCGAGTCTGATGAAAATGATTTACTTATCAGGAACCTCGTCGAAGAGCTTAGGAAACTGACCAGCCGAGTCCAGGGTGTTGAAGGAACCAAGGGGATTGAAGGGTTGAATTATGAAGACCTTTGTATCCAACCTGATGTCGAATTGCCCGAGGGGTACAAACCTCCAAAGTTTGAAATGTTTGACGGTACTGGAGATCCGAGAGTCCACCTTAGTCTTCTCTCGGGTTATGGTACCACCCCAATAGTGTTTTACTCTCTGTCCGTTCA